>JAOEHQ010040819.1:0-12311 GCA_025447715.1 Asclepias incarnata | reverse complement strand
CGGAACGGCGTAGCCGTTCGATTAAGGGCTACGCTCGTACCGTCTCCATCAGTTTTCAACATATAACCCATAGAAAATTTTATTTTTATTTTTTTAAAATTTTTTTTTTTTTTTTTTTGGAATAGGTTTTTATTAAAAAATAGTAATAAAATAAAAATAAAATCAAAAATTAAAAATAAAAACAAATACAAAAAAGAGGAGAGAATGAGGGGAAATGTGTGACTGAGATTTCTCCCTTGATTTTCACATAAATTTTCATGTGCAAATGAATTCAACCCAATAATTAATAAACAATAAAATGGGTTCGGCCTAAAATACCCAAGGGCCTAAGTCCAAAAGCCCAAGCATTTTCCATAAATAGTCCGGAGTTTTTAATTCAATAAGCCCGATTCTTCTTTCAATATGTCGTTTCATCTATTTATTTGTTTTTTATGTATCAATGTATCATGTAAAATTATCTTTATCTTTACTCCTTTATAAAAATTTTAGGCCCCCTATTTTTTGAAATGTAAAAAAAAAGAGATGCGAATGTACGAAATTATCCTTTATTATTTTATTTTGTCTGTCACCCTTTTTCTAATTTGTCAGCTTCCACCTCTCAAATATATTTATTATCACTCTCTCTCACACACAAACACACACACACACGAACCACAAAAACACTCTCAAAATATCCCCCACTGCCACTGCCAACGTGCGGGTATCTAACCCCCTGTAAATTATATTTGCCGCAATGCGCGAGTACCATTCTTATTATATAAGTAAGACCTGTCTTAATACCCATACGATGTACAGATTGACTATATATATCGCATGATTGATTTTTTGTGCAAAGAAAAAAAAATTTGAACACGCTCCATTAAATGTATTTGGTCTCTCATTTGGTACCCTAATAATGAAAGACATGTTTCATAAAAGTATTGGTCAATATATAATATTACTTTTGATATTGGTAATGATATCATCGTAATCTAAAGTCATGATGATTAAACATGATTCGTGTTGTTTTAAAGTTTTCAACCACGTTTAATTAGTTTAGTAGATAGATAAATAAACAATAATAAGTAATATTAAGTTATAAGTTATAAACATAAATATATTATTACTGTTATTTAAGGTATATGCAAACTACGGGTTGAAAGACACCCTGATCGCATAGTTAAGGTCTCGGTTTCAAGGTATAATGTATGTGTAATGTGTAATGCGGTATTGCGTTATGCGATAATATGAGTTGAAAGATACTCTGTTTAATATGAGTTGAAAGACACTCTGTTTGTTTGATATTCTGCTCTGTGCACTATCATTCGTAGTTTGATATTCTGCTCTGTGCACTATCATTCTTAAAATCTTGTGGTCCAAAGGTAACATCTATTATTACAACTGTGAATTCACCAACTTTATGTTGACAGATTTCAAAACGTGTATTTCTCAGGTCCTTGAATGAAGGTGCACTATATGATGCATGCTTGTTGGAGTCATTGCATATAGAAGAAAACATAGAGACATAGTTCTTACCTTGTGGTTGTAGCAATGTTTAAGAAATCTCTCTTTGTACTCAAGAAAGTTGTATCATCTTTTGTAATACAACCTGTTAAATAAATAAAGAAAACGTCTCATTTAGAGGTAGTTTATTATAAATTGTGTTTATGACTCCAAAGTGGATCACACCCTTGCTTCCGCATTTTGGGGGTGTGACACTTCAAGTATATTTTTAAAACCGCGCTCGTTTAGAAATTGACACGCGTTTAAGCTAAACCCGTGGTCAAACGCGTGTTGACCACTGTTGACTTTTCTTGACTTTTTCAAATGTCTCGTGTTCGAGTCGGTTCATTCTCGGTCGTTCCTGCAAGCTTAATGTTACTTGAAAACACGAAACAAGACGATATAAAACCAAAAAGAAACTTAAAACTTAACTTTTCGAATACAAATGGACTTGGACATAATTAAATGGACTACATAAACTTAAAATGGTTTAAAAGCAACACATTATATTATTCAAGGACTTTTGTTAAACTTATAATGAACGTACGGACTTTCAGACTAACCGAATGGCATTTCTTAGGACATTAACTTAGTATACGACTTTAAGTCGTTTGACTTGTACTAATTGGATTACTTGTTCTTATTTGTGTTAGCCGGTATCCGTTGGTAGACGTGTACGGCTTTACAGGACTTCTTGTGCAGATTTCTTGATCGTATTTACTTTCGGTGAGTTTCGTAGCCCCGCTTTTATATGTTTTTGGGGTGAAAAATATACAAATGTTTTCATAAAGTGTCGATAACCTATTTTCTTGTACAATATAAGTTGGGAGATGTTCTTTATGGAATTACTGTGTTGGAATACTAGTTCGTCACTTACCTTGGTACCAAGTAGGTTGTTCTTTGAGACACGTTCTTAATGCGGCGTGAAATATTCGCCGAGCACTCGTCTCAGCCTGTAATTGCTTTATTGTGTGCTATATATGTGATTGTGTGGATTGCGTTGCTATTGTAAGTAATTCCATACTCCGGTTTATATATTGTACGACTACGTTTCTTATTACATCGACACTAACTGTTCTTGTTCTTAAAGGCTTCTTATACGAAAGGATTTGTGTTCTAAACTTGATCTTGAACTTGTTCTTAAAACCTACGAACTCACCAACCTTTGTGTTGACTAGTTTTAGTATACTTTTCAGGTCATCAGGTGAATCAGGCTAGGCAGGCTTAAGGATTGCTAGAGCTGGGCTTGGAGCAAGGAAACACTGGCGCATCTTTTGTAGGATAGCTAAGGATATGCGCTTTTTGTTTGGTTCTTTCCTTGTAGAATTTAATTCCCGGATCAAGGATCCGTATGCCCCCGTTTAGGGTAGACGTTGTAATAACGTTAGATGCATTTGCACTTGTTCTCGCACTTAATACTGTAACTTTAACGATGTTTCTTTTGCAATGTGATCTTTGGATGCTTATTTTAAGTATCTATCATGTAGTTTCTATGTAATTCCATGTCGTACTGTCCTTCTTCGTGGCATCCCATGATTCCGCCGAGTTGGGGTGTTACATTAAAACGGTTAGAAAACAGTTTAACTATCTTTTCACCTCAAAGTACGATAAAAAGGGCTACGAACTCACCTGAGACGTTGAATATGCGTAAGCTGTTTGCACAGTGATCCTTTCCTCGAAGTGTCTTGTACGCCAAAACCTCGTATATCACACAATCGTGTCTAGATAGAACCATTAAAATTGTAAGTACGTGTACGCGTTCTAGATAGAACCATTAATATTGTAAGTACGTGTACGCGTTATATGTACATTAAAGCTTACATTAGTGCTCTAAGAAATGTCATTAGTCTCGATCTTGTCAAAACGTTTTGTTATCCATTTGTCTTAGGAAATCTCTGTATAATTGACTCGTTTTACGTTACGCTTATCATTATGTCTTTACGAAATCGTTTGATTTCTTTTGAAATATTTATGTCGTTCATGATGTCCTGTTCATTTAAGGTTTAACAAATTGTCCTTTATGTCTCATAATGTGTTGTTTTTAAACCTTAATTAGCTCATTATGTTTCCTTAAGTCACGTTTTATGTTCGTTATGTCTCGTTTAGTTTCGTTTTATGTTTACAAGTCGTTATATGCTTGTGGGAACGACCAAAGACACTTGAACTCAAATAATCAAAGAACGAGATTGATCGAAAATAATAGTTTTGGTATGTTCGGGCTAAAAAGAAAAGTCCGATCGAAAATACTTAGATTCCACCGAAATTAAATAGATTCGGTCTGTCAAACCGAAATTAAAAGTCAAAGCGAAATTAATTAGTTTCGGTCGTTCCGATCGAAAATGATTAATTTCGACCGAAAGTAATTAATTCCAGTCAGACCGAAATCGATCATAAAAGTTGGACTGAAAATCGCGATTTGCTTTAAAAAATTCATTTTTCGACCTGTTTAAACGCGATTTACACATATCCAAGATGCGTTTTGATGAATCTAACCCTATGAATCATTTTCAAGCTATTAAATCTTTATTTTAAGCTATAAAAACGAGTTGAAAAGAGATTTAGGTTACTTACAAATCTTGAGATGGAAACCGAGTGGAGGAAGATGATTATGAAGAAATCTTGTTGCCTTTTCTTGATAGAAACCGAACCAAAGAAGAAAGAAGGAAGGAAAGTGTGTTTTCTAGAGAGAGAAAGTTTAGAGAGAGAAAGAGATGTGTGTGTGTGTTTTCTTGATCTTGGAAATGAAAAGGAAAGAATAAAAGAAGGAAAAGATATAGGAAAGAAAAGAGAAGGAAAGGAAACTAGTAAGCATTCCGTTAAAACATTTCACCGTTAGTCCTTTTTAGTTACGAAAACTTAACGATACCGTTATTAGTTAAAGTATTCCGCTTCAAGAAATCACCTTTAATTACGATCTTAGAACTCCAATTATATAATTACTTGTTAGATACACAATTTTCGTTTAGATGGCATTTCCAATATTTTTCAGAACCGGACCGGACTTTGAACCGGTCAGGGGGGCGGTTCATGGTTCAACCGGTTCAACCGGTTGAACCAGACCCGAAAAACCGGTCTCTATTATTTTATATTTACATGTATATTCAATTTTTAAACATATATACTTTAATATTTTTGCAAAAATTTAAACAAACTTATAGTTTGTAGAGCTGGCAGCTTGCTATACGCGTTTGTTGTTGATATATGATGGTAAGGGGATCGAAACTTGTAATACGAATAAGCAAACATTTAAATTTCGATTTTTTTTTGAAGAAATATATGGTATATAGTTTAAACTATCTGAAATTATAACAAGACATTGATTTTGTTGGTTGGCCTCGTCCCTTCCTTCCCTGGCGTAAACGCAGGTTCGAATCCTGCATATGCCAAATGCTTTTTCCATATTTCAAAAGTGTTGAACCGGACCGGTTATAAAAAACCGGTCGGCCCACCGGTTCGGTCGTGGAGATGGGATTGTTGACTAAATTCTTTTTATTAAATTTTTCATCCCAAGTCCTCGTTTTTTTTATTTCAAAAAGTTTTTAGATGTTTATGTCTAAATTTTTTGTCCTTGTTGTTGATGTAAAATTTTAAAGTATTATATTTTATTTGTGTCTTACGTTTTTATTTTAATAAGTTGTTATTGCACAAAAGATTGCATTCGTTCTAATGATTATAAATTATGCATAAAGCATATCCTTTGTTGGATTGCGTAAATGAGCTTAGTTAATTGTTTTGAATAAAAGGTTTTCTTCTACGGACATTAATTTGTTTAAGTTTGAAAACGATTTTTCATTCGGGAAAAGTTAAGTTTTTGTTAAGATTTCCCATTTATTTTTGATATATTATGTGATAGACAGTAATAATGACCGTTTTTATCCAAATTATATCATGATTTTTAGGTTGTTACGACTGTTTGTGTTTATGAAGTGTTAATCCTGTCTTTTTGGATTTTATAAGTTATGATTAACACATTGATGCGTTGATAAGTTTTGATTGAGTGTGCAGGATATACATTGATGGAACTCAGGTGTTTCAAGAATGTTAATAATGTCATACCTGGTATCTGTTTTAATTTTTCATTTAATTATGGTATTATACATCACATTAATTTGTTATGTAAGTTTACTAAGTTTCAGGAAACAGTTATCAGTCAAGGCTGAAATTGAACGGTAAACATCATGATCGTCAGATATTTAATTTTTAAATCTGTTGATAATGATTTGAATTGCACAGTTTTAGGGGGAGTGTATAATCGAGCAAAATACAGGTTCTGTACTTTTATGTCTTTTTCTGTATTTATGTTGCAAGATTATGTTTTCATGAGTTAAAGTAAAAATTTTAAAATTTTTCTAAGTGTTTAGTCAATCGCGGGTTTGGCTTGTTAATGGACCGCGGGCTTACACTTTAATGGACTGCGGGCTTATCCTTTAATGGACCGCGGGTTTGCCTATATCTTGGACCGCGGGCTTGCTTTGTCAAACCCTAATTCATGGTCAACCCTATATATACTGACCCCAAAACCGTCCCCCTTACTTTTCACTTTTTACTTTTTACTTTCACCCTGACCATGGTTTTGTCCCAAGCCCTTGCTACTGTTCATTTACGATCGTTTTTCTCATTTTTTCACCTTCGATTTGTGTTTGTGATTGATTATAGTAATGGAATCATGATCTACACTTTTTATGGATCCTAATGCATGTGATTTGATCAATTTACAACCGTTATAATGACCAAATTTTGAAGAAGAGCAAGATCCAAATTATCAGCCAGAAGAGGTTCCTCTAAAGAAGAAACCAAGAATTGACCATGGAGGCAAAGTTCTTCCTTCTGGTATGGTTCAAGCATTCAGAGAACATTTGCACCAAGAACAGGAGATAACTGGTGACGCTGCAATGCCTGTGAGTTCTAGTGTTACTACTGCTACTGTTTCAGTTGCTGCTTATGTTCCTGTATCTGCTGAGGTACCTGTTTCTACTGCTGCTACTGTTTTTGTTACTCCTAAAAAGGTTAATACAGGTTTACCAAAGATTTCATTCAGGAAGAAGTTAGTGCGCTCTTCCGCACTTGCGACTGTTCCTGTTCCAACTAGTTCTTCTTCTGCTTCTCAATCCAGTGACACATCTGTTCCTTCGGATGCACAGATTCTTAGTGTTACTCTGATTTCAACTGTTCCTGTCCAATCAGCGTCTACAGTTCCGGTTTCAGCAGTTTTTGAACGACTGCTGCGTCCATTACAAGCACCATTTGCCCTCCTCCACCTACTGCTCCCCCAGCTGATGCTTACTTTCGTCCTTTCCCTAGGGTATCTACTCTGGACGTGTGTGTTGTGTCTTTGGAAGCTACTGTTGCTCAGTTACAAGAGACAGTCACCAAATTGGTTAGAGATTTAGATATAGAAAGGAGTTGTAATGTTGCGCTTGAGGAAAAACTTAATAAGTTCATGGAAGGGGGAGATGGTTGTCGAGAAGCTGAGGTAAAGGGAAAAAAATGTGACATCCGTCAAATTTCCATTTGACTAATTAGGTCTAAGTTTGACCAATTACGAAAATGCTTTGTTAGGTTAAGGCAAGATAAGCTAAGTTAGGACATTATTATGTGTTTATGCATGTGTTAAGCTTTCTAATTGATTATATGACTAATCAATTGTGCAAATAACTATTCTAGCAAGATTTCAAAAATTGATGATGAGCAACTAAAATTGTAAAACTTCTTAATTCTACGAAAAATCGCATAAACGTTCGTTATTGTACGAGACGTTCTCCAATGAACTTAGGACTTCGTAGAACCTCATGTCTAGTATTTTTACACCATAATATGAAGTTTAAACAACAAAAAATGAAGTTTCGAAAAATTCGATAAAAGACGGGATTTTAATTAATTACGCGTATGTTTTGCGTTCACACTCGGTTTACTTTAAGCGAGATATTTTCATAATTAAAACTCGTGGCTTAAAACCGACCACACATTTTCAACTAGATATTTATCTAGTTATATTAAAAGAGTATAAACTTTATAAAAATCTAGTTATAAAATTTTTACGAAATTTTATCGATAGTTATATTTTTACGATTTCTCGACGTATAAATTATGAATCTTATTCACTTAACCTTGTCGAATATTTTCGGGACTTGAAACATTTATAAACCTTGTTAAATTTTATAAAACTTATATTTAATCCCTTTTATAACACTAAAAACTTATATTTGAGTTAAATTTCCCGGAAAATTTCATAACGATCACCATTTTTCGTACAATCGCACCATATATTTTATATAATTTTTACCACTCCGGAAACACTTAAACTTTTATAAAACGAAGTCGAAAAACTTATATAATTTGGCACCAATTATTGCGGCACTTGTTAACTATAATTATTGGAATTTTAACTTTAGATATTTTAAGATATTTAAGTTGTAAAATGACTAATTTGCCCTTGTATAAACCGTCCTACCCCCCCTCCCCCTAACACTATAAATAGAACTTCATTTTTCTCATTTTCAAATCATTCCAACTCCTAAATCACTCTCAAAGTCTTAGCGTTTTTGTAATGTCGACTAGCGAGCAAAGAAATCTCGAAGCGATCTCGAAGTTCCGACGAAGTACTTAGTACTTTCAAGAAGTCATCAAGTCGTTATAATCAAGAAATCATCATAAAAACACTTTATTCGAGTCATGGAGTCCAAACCATGGACGATTCTCTGAAGAACGAGTCGTTGTTCTTCATCGTTCTCCATCTCTAATCGTTATAATCTTAGATTTTCGTCAAGCCGTAAGTATTTCTAAAAACCTTGTTCAATACTTACTTTATGCAAATATACTTGTTTTATACCTATTAAAATGCTTGTCAAGTTATTATACCCTTTTAAATACGTACATTCATACAAAACGTCGAAATAATGTGCAAATACTTACAAATAAATAAGTATACGTTTTTATGAAAATACTTTTATTAAATGAATTCCTGTTCATTTAAATACTTTGATCTTATACATATTTCGTATTCCATATGTATAATACATATTTCGTATTTTATGAATATACATATGTATATTCTGTATTTTCGATTTCGTATTCTTGAATTCTAAACGAAATCATTCTATACCATGTTATTCATGGAACTTTCGATATGTTTATATAAATTTCATTAATTCATGAGATGAGGCATCTCTGGGGTACACCATCGGAGCGGATCTGCTGGCTCACGATTTCAAAGTAGCCTGGTTCACCGTTTGGGTACTACATGACCTCCCCTCATGAACGAGCATGAAGTATATATATCTGTGTTGAAATACTATTTAAAGTATCTCTTCCTTTTATGATTAATACATTCGTATTAATTATAAACACGGCTATTTAAAGCATCTCTTCGATACACATACGTATATATATCGGTATCTATTCTTCGGATACTTATTAAATACTTAAGAAAGTATTTATATACTTTCAAGAGTTTATATATTAATATAAATAAATATTGTATTTATTCAGAAATTATCGGATAAATACTGCGTATAATTCACGGATACATTTTCGTCCGTAAAACGATTTTAAGTACCCCCGGAAATAAAAATGTTCACTTTGAATCCCTGATCATTTCTCGTTTTACAAGTTTAGTCATTTGACTTCTGGTTGATGACCTATTAGTCCCTGAACTTTTGAATATTTGAATATTTACCATTTTACCCTTTATTCTCAAAGATTTACAATTTTGGTCCTTTTATGACAAAATTAATCCTTGATCTCTTAAGGGTTTGAATAGTCGTTAAATATCGTTAAAACCGACGAATAAATCTCGGGATATTTTATATCAAGAAAAACGGATTATTTCGGAAAAATGTGAAATGTTTCCAAAACGTGAAGTACAAGTCTTAAAGTTATTTTACAAAGGTCAGCAACGTTGACAAGCATATAAATACCTTAACGAAGCTGTTATACAACGGTTATGGAAGTTACTTAAAATAAATCCTTTCACTATACATAATTAGGAACACTTGACCTCACACGCTGAGTTGCTCATAATCATCGTCTTCATCTTCAAATCTTACTTGCTAGAAACAAGGTGAGTTTCACGGATCCCTCTTTAATATTTTTCGGGACTGAGAATACACAACTGTTTTAATGTTTTATTATCACAATTGTTATAAAGAGATGTGCTTATATTTGTTTGAAATACTCTAAAATGCCCTGGAAATATTGGACCAATAAATTGGAGCGCGAATATTATAAATAGTACTATTGGGCTGACAACCCTATCCAGGCCTAGTCGCTCTAGAGCCAGTAATGGATAATTAATATTTGAACTTAATCGTGATTGCATTTGAGTATTTAGCATCACAAGAGGGGTAATCAAGGGTTAAGGTATTCGGTGCCAAGGTATAAGACATCTAGGTATGATTGAAAAATATCCTTGCCTCGTTATAGATATTCGTCGGCGTACGATATCATGTTAAAAAGCTTGTGATCAACAAGGCAATGGTTATTTAAAACTGTGAACTCACCAACTTTATGTTGACGTAATTTAATGTGTATTCTCAGGGAATTGAGCAATGTGATGCATATACGTGATGCATGCTTTTGGAGTCACAATCATACTAGAAGAAAACATCTGAAGATGTCTTGTTTTGTTGATATACATAAAAGAGTCTCAGTTGTACTTGTTGTGAACTCATTTCATCTATGTAACACCGTTTATGATAAATGAAAGTTTCTAAAACGTCTCATTATAGAGGTCGTTTATTATAAATTGTGATTGTGATTCCAATGTTAGTTCACACCCCGGTTATCCGCAAAATTAAATATTTTGGGGTGTGACAAAAAAGATCAAGATCCTGAAGATGATGCGGCTGCAAGAGGTGAGCCAAGAACTCAGGTTCATACTGATGCAGTAACTCAGGGGGAGACAGAGATAGCTTGTGCAAGCACATCTGGTGCTGGTGCAAGTTCGTCTGAGGCTCCACATGATCATGAGCATCATTCAGGTATTTGTATCGTTTATAAAAGACGTAAATATCAAGATCAAGAAAAGAAAATTTTTGTTGATATCAATGAAAACGATGAAAAATTTAAGTCAGTTTTTTGGAAACAAGCAATTTTGGGTATGAAAGTACTCAAATTTGGACCGCAGACTGAGGAGAAGGATACTGTAGATGAAGTTACAGATTCTGATGATCCTGAATCACTAAATACAGATGTAGATGATTCTGATTACGATCCTGAAAAGGAGGATACTTAATATGTAATTCTACTGTATGTATTCAAGTTTTTAAGTTAATATAAAAGTTTTGATTATATTACTTGTGTTATTTTATCTCTTAGTTCCATATTTTATCTTTTTTTTGGTATGTATTAAAATTTTTATTCAGGTTTTGATATGCCAGAACACATTAGTGTACTTGATGATATTGATGAGTGAGTAGTTCTTACTGATTCTGATTCAAAAGAAGATACTGATGATACAGATATTTTGGAAGAAGGAGAGTTTGTTTCAGATCTAGACTGGAATCATATTTTCCAGGTGCCTTATGGTTTTGATCAAGATTATGTACAACCTTACATAGCTGATCCAGATCTTGTCAACAGGAAACAACGCGAAGTAGATCGACAAGTTTTTCTGGCTGAACGTTTGTATGTCCCGAGCTCAAAAATACTTAATTTCAAGGTGTTTACCAAAGTTGGAGATGCTCAAGAAGTATTTACACTTAGCTGGAATATTGATGACTCTAAGGATTTCAATGTAAATGAGTATCCTGTGCCTTCTCGGGATGATGATCATTTACATGTGGTTGATAGAGTGATCCCTGCTACAGTTTTGATTAAAGAGAGGTTAAAGCCATATATATTTTGGGATTTTATAATGGACAAGGATGCTCGTACATACTCAACAGTGATTCTAAGTTGGTTTTATGAAAACGAGTTGAAGCTGTTTGTTATCAAGAGAAGAGATGGCTGTCAATACTTAACTCCAATGCAGAAGCATTGGATTTGACATGGATAAGCTGTTTAACAAGCCAAGATCACTACGAAGAGTTACTAGAGATGATGGCAGTATTGAGCATGTTCAAAGGCCGATCAAGTGTATTCTCAAAGTTCCAGCACAGAAGTGGCCACATAATATTTTGGGAGCTTTGGATAACTGGGAGCTGGACAAGAACACTGGAGAGGCAAAGATGTATGCACATAAAGATAAGAAGATTATATTAATGCGCATGAGTGATCCTATGCAGCTGGTGAATGTGACCAGAGATGATCAAAGAAGGTTGTATGATACTGAATGTTCATACCTACCTTTTTGGACTACTGAGGAACATCGATATAGTAAGATTTTGCATATATGTTTACATGCAGAAATTCATGCAGATAGCCGAAGATTGTTGTTTGGCGACTAGAGTTTTTTTTTTTTTTTTTTGAAGACTAAGGAAATCTAGCAGCTGCTGTCAAGGGGGAGACTGTAAGTGCACATTTTAGTGTGACAACAGCAACTAAGATTTGATTAGTTTATGTTTTGTTTTATTAGTTATGTAATCATAGACTTGTTACATTTGGACTTATGTTTATGTTATGTGAATGATTACATATTTACTTGTTTGTTTGTTTTGGTATGATTTATGTTTACGTCTTGTATACATATGTTTATTGTTTGCATATAGGTACGACTGATAAACGAGTCACGTTCTAAGTGATCGAATAGACTTAAAAGATGACAAAACTAAAGTATTGGCCAAAGCCGTGCTACTGTAGCATGGGCCTAGTCAAGCCCGTGGTACTATTCACCACGGGTTTGGGTATTCAGCCTTTAGGTTCGCGGGCTTAACTCTATACAGTATAAATAC
>JAOEHQ010040818.1:0-23203 GCA_025447715.1 Asclepias incarnata | reverse complement strand
TTTTTATAATTTATCGATGTACGGTTTTTGAGATAAAAGATTTTGAATGAATTAAATGAAACTAGTGATTTATGGAGGAGAGATAAAAAAAAAATGTATGGTTGAGAATTGTATCTTAGTTTTCACCTTAATTATGGTTTGCAAATGAAAATTTACGAGATATGTAACATGGATGTATGCAAATATAGGTGGAAGAGGCTATTGAATTCGTTCGCCACGTGAAACTTTTCTTCATGGTCGACAATGACAATCAGCCATTTTCCCCGCCTCCTAAACAGGCCCTATCGGCTCATTCTTCCAATACCACCTTTTCCCCTCATCAATTTTCTACTACAATTAAACTTCCCAACAATGCATATTCAGTTGATGAAGATGATGAAGAAGAAGAAGAAGAAGAAGAAGAAGATGATGATGATGATGATGATGATGCGGAAGAAGAAGTAAATGAAGAAGAAGAAGAAGAAAACGGGCTAGACATTGTGGCAGAAACTAGTCATCTTTCCAATAATTTTCAAGAAGCTCCTGATCAAGATAATAATTCAATGATTGCAATGATGGAAGCCAATGAGCTATTGCGACTTGATATGTCTGAAGATATTAGGTTCGGATCACCCAATGATGGATCAAGTAACCTGTTAGTGACGAGCCATGACGACTCATGTAGAGCCGAGTCAACCCCAGGATGGTCAGATAATTTGGAGTTGCATAACCCGTCAAGCATTCAGTTACTTGCATCAGGTATCAAATTGTCCTATATCTATACTTAATATGACAAATACAATTAGATTATACTAAATGGGTAACTTCATTATGCTTTAGATCGAAACTTTATTCAACCTATAAAATAAAATATGTAATTTTAGACGTGTACAAAGATGCACCATGTATTTGAACAATATGTATATATATCGTATATTTTTATAACCATTAAATTTTTAAATGTTACTCAAAAAAATGGCCATATATGTACTATCTAATCTAATATTGTTCAAATATATCCACTTTCAAATATTGTATAGTTTTCTGATGATTATATATAAACAAAATTTCAGAAAGTTGATATTGAACAATATCATGAAAGTTGATAGTCATTCTTTTTTTTTAACATTATTTGAAAGTACAATAGTCGAAAAAATAAAAATACGATACGTATATATATAAACAAAATTTGAAAAGTTGATGAATATTTTAATCTGTACTATCTTATAAACCAAATGGTTGGTATCTTAAATTTTAAAAATTTTAAACATTTTTTTATTTAGCATATCATTTAATGTCTATTATTTATTCTTCTATTAATATCTATATTGTTTATATATTAATTATTTATATATTATTTCTATAATACATTTAGCCTTTCCAACTTTCTCAAAAAAGAACGTAACCAGTCGTCACTCACATGTCACGTCTCGCCGCCGCCACCATCATCCCGCTGCATTGCACGGGTAATCTTCTAGTCAAATAAAATTACGGGATGTATCTAGGTATATTTAGAAAAATACGTTGGCATATCTTGACCTAAACTGGTAGGGGTGTCCACCAAAAGATTAACTTTTAGGAAACATAAAATTTTATGTGAATAATTTACCACCAAAAGTTTACTAAATAAAAAAAATATAATGTATTCCCTCCATTTTATTTTTACTGATCCATTTTTATTTTTGTTTGTCACAAAGTAATTGTCCAGATTTTCAAAATCGCATTAATTATTCAACGATTCATGATCAAAAATTAGATTTGGTTTTGTTTGGAAATCAACAATTTGTAATCAAACCATAAACTTGAAATCTTTGGTCCCAAATCAAACAAAAGGTTTCAAAAAATCAAATCAATTTTAAATTCGACTTCGATTTGGTTTGATTTTCAATTTATTCAGTTTGAATCCATATGTCATTTTTGTATGTCCCACAATGATTTTCTACTTTGACTAAAACACATTAATTGTTTATCTGTTTATCTATTATGCCTTTAATTAATCATCATTATTACTATTTTTACTTCAAATTTGATTTAAGTAAAAGGATAAAAATGACATTTTATAGATTAATATTTTAAAAAAATAAGAAAAGATAAACCCTTACCTTTCGAGAACATAGTTTGAAGATGAGACATTTTTAGTTTATCTTAATTCTGAAGATGAGATATTTTAACTCATTATTTCAAACGTTTGATGTTTTAAACTAAATTGGTTCTATGTGCATATTTTTTTCTCTCAAGAAAATAATAGTTTTAATGTCATAATATCCTAAATTTAAATGGTGATTATTTTTTGTATTTATAGTATCTATGTATTAAAATATTATGTTAAACTTATATAAATGTTAATTTTTGTAAATTATTATTAATAAAATGTAACAAAAGTAGAGATTTTTTTTCCAACCGAATGTTAGAAAGTGCTAGCTTCTATTGGTGAATAAGAAACTTTTTCAAATTCCTTTTCTTAATATACTATTTTTAAGTTAGTTAAAGAGATTTTTAGAACAATTTAGCTAAATTGATATATTCTAAAGTTTTACCTAAACTAAATTTTTATAGAAAATCGATTTTGATTAACACTATGATTATCAAAATTTACCTAAATTTTAACTTTTTATTACACAATTTTTAGGTCTCCTAATATTATTTTATTAATACAAATTCTTAAAACTAATACAATCTTTCAATTTGAAGCAGAAAAATTAGTACAAGAGGACACTGATCACTACTCTGAAACAGTTTCAACTATCCTCAACAACCAACTAACTCAACGGCCAAACTCAATAATACCATCATGCCAAAACACAATCTACTCCAACCAATCATCCTTCACCACGTGGACACATCAATTTAACCGTTTTCCTAACAGAATAACAACCTCAAACTCCCAATCCCTTCTAAAATACATCCTTTTCACCGTACCATATCTTCACTCCAACATTGATAAGACTAATGATGGGGACGCCTCAGAATCCGTGGCACCTAGACTACGTAAAGCCACGTCACACGAGGAACTTAGCGCGAATCATGTATTAGCAGAACGACGTCGTAGAGAGAGGCTAAATGAGCGGTTTGTTATACTTAGATCTTTAGTACCAATAGTGACTAAAATGGACAAGGCATCAATTCTTGGTGACACAATTGAGTATGTGAAACTATTGCGTAAAAAGATTCATGATCTTGAGGCGTTGGATAGTTTGAAGGTCGCGGAAAAGAGGAAGATAAGAGTGATGGAGGGTGGAAATGGTGGCATGGGAAGGGTGGGGACAGCAGTACAAGTGGAGGTGTCCATAATAGAGAGTGATGCATTGGTGGAGATGCAATGTAAACATAGAGAGGGCTTGTTGCTTGATGTGATGAAAAGGTTGAGGGAACTTGGAGTTGAGATCACCACCATTCAATCTTGTGTCAATAACGGGATGTGTAAGGCCGAGATGAGAGCTAAGGTAACGACCCGCTTATTTGTGTTTGGTACTTTGGTTAACTGCTTAGAATAACAAGATACTATGGAAATGATCAGTAATAGTAACGCAGTTGTATTTTGTTACCGATTATATATAACATGAGGTAAATATATCATGGATATACTAATTGGTAACGAATTACAGCTACACATTACTATTATTCGTGATTTTCGTCAACATTTTTGATTTGATGATTAGCTTCATATCTGGATTAAACTTTCAGGTGAAGGCGAAAGGTAATACCGGAAGGAAAGCTAGCATAATGCAAGTGAAAAAAGCTATTAACCAAATAATCTCTTCATAAGTTCATAGTACTAACTCACTTCACTATATATCATTATCACTGTATTATACATGTAACGGTGAAAACCAAAAACTAGCTTGGGCGCATTTGTAAAGACTGCCGTATGAATTCATTTAGTCCAACATGAAAACTGAAAAGTAATTCTGATATTAGATTTTTAACCAACCTTTCTTGTTATTCAAAGTTAATTATTCAAAGTTACTGCTGGAACTTTAAAGATTAGCAATCATTTTTACTTGATTTGTTTTTGTGCATGATTGGCGTGTTCTGTGTTCATAAGATTTCAAATACCATATTGATGAGATTTTCCAACAGAAAATTATACAATAGTATGTGATTGACGAAATTCTTGATTCCCCAATTACTTGAAGAGAAAAAATTAACATAAAAGACGATCAAAACAACAACGATATCCAATCCCGTCAAATGCACGGTATGGGGGTAAGATGTGGACAACCATATATTTACCTCAGGGTAGAGAGACTGCTTTCGGGAAAAAAAAACCCTATAAAAAACATGTACCTGGCGGGAAAACCTGAAACCCCGATGTTTTTGGGCCGGGTTCAGGTCTGGGTCTGCTGGTCTCGGGTCGGGTTTGGGATAGTTTAATTTATTTATTTTTGCGATTTCGGGTCTAGGGTTGGTTTTAGAAACAAACCCATATACCCGAATTCATATACCCAACCCGTATATTACATCACATAATAATAATAACATTTCTACTTCGAATTGGTATTCAAAAGCAGTAAATGCTAATTGGGCTAACACCTCTAGTGTCCAAGCTGATAACAACTTCTAATGGACAAATGATTGTCCAACCAATCACAATAATAACATATTAAAGTTAATCTAATCATACACATATACATATGGCATATGAGAGTCGAGATTGTTCTTGCGAGCATTCCCATTCTTAAGCATCCTTGTTTAAGAGAAATTACCTAAATATTTGTAATAAGAAAACACATCAAAAAAATTAATGAATCCCTAATTACCAGTGGGAAACCCATTACTCGATAGTTAATAAGTAAACGGAGACCCGTCGGGTTTGGATCCTGGTTTGGGATGGTGATTTTTAATTAGATCTAGATCCAAGATTACCTAAACCCAGCCCATACCCGACCCGTTGCGATTCCTAGTTTAGACCACCTTTTTAGGCCTTCAGGTTGGGCCAACTTTGTTTTTGTTTAGCTTATGGGCTAATACATAATATGTTGATGGCCCAGTTGCTTGCATTGTTGGAATGTGGCCATGGCCTATGTGGGTTGACCAGCTGTAAGTTATAACATAGTACATTGTGGTATGCTTTATCTTTTTATTCAACTTGGGACGACGCATAATTCTCATTTTAGTCAAGTTAGAGTGTCAGTATATGATGACAAAAAGTCCTATTATCTCAATACTACTCTAGGTTTATAATAAAAAAATTTGATAATGAATTAGAAAGACTATGGGTGACTTCCGGCCCATTTGATCCGTTCCTACTTAGCTAATTTATAAGTATAGACGTTACAGTTTTGACCCATTGGAGAGAAAAAGACTCATTCATAAGTGAATAGGTAAAAATTGATCAATCCATGAACATATATTCAAGTTGCAACCTTCTGCAAGGTATTTGATCATTTTATCATATATATTTTGTTAATAAAATGTAAATAAATGCTAATGGTGGGTCTGATATTTGGTGAAGAGAATGAGTATTATTTGGTTCCATTACATGTGCTTTACTTCTTATCATGTTTGCTTGTATATATGTTATCAATATTAAAGTTTTTATTTCCAAATGTGTAAAAGAATATACCTTTTTTATTGAAGAAAGTAATCCAAAAGAAAAGTAACAGAAATAGAAATGAAATGATTTCCAAGTATCCATGGCATGTGCAATAGCATTTTGACTTTTGTTGTAAAACCAAACATTCAATATTTTCTTTTCATTCTAGTACTCCCGGGTATGATGCAATTATCAGTATTTCCTCAAACGGGCCGGGTTAGACAGGTAAACATTATATGGAGCAGCAAAACGGGACTGGGTGAGTAAACCCGCTAACAACATTTTTTGTCTGTTTTTTCTTGAATTTCGTAACAAGCTAATTTATCAATTAAGATAACCATAATAACTATGATCGAAAATGACTGATTTTTCTGTGATGGTAAATTGGATAATTTTTGACTTAGGAAGTCAAACTGTACCTCTTCAAAATTATGTAGCAAAACGTACCAGTGGCACTAAGGACCAGTTTTTAAGGACTGTTGGCTGGGATTGTCCCCTCTACAGGTAGCCATGGGCCGGGTTAGCGAACGGGTAAAAAATGGTTTGGCAAAACATAAATGAGTATCATTGTGGGCCGAAATGAATCTGTTAGGAACACTCGTCTCGTCAATGATTCTTTTGTCCCTTTTTGTTGAATGTCATTTACTATGCGTATGGTTAACATACCAATGACTATTAAATGATATATATATATTTTTGAAAGTTAACTTTTATTACCATAACACCCCCAAAACGGCGGGTGGAAAAGGAATTACAATACAATGCGAAAACTGAAACAACGGCACAATTACAAGAAATATTTACACCAATTCTCCCAAGAGATGGAGACCTTCTTATACCTTTGCTTATACCATAAAAATCCCATGGACTTGACCCCTTGAACGATCTTGTCTTTATTAACCGAGATATTGGAGAACCTTACACAACAAGATTTATTCATACACAACAAGAAGTCAATTACGATAGGTTACTTGTAGCTGTTGTGTATGACTAAATATAGTTGTGTACATATATCACTCTGTAATCAAAATAATTATTGAACTTTTTAATAAACCAATTTAGGTCATAGTAATATGAGTACACATTAGATGACTCTTAAACCATTTAAGTGGTTTTATTTTAGCTTAAAATATACGTTAGTTCCCAATAATTATACATTGATAAGCCAAATTTACATATACTCACACAAATGAGAGACAATTACCAACTTTTTTGTTAACCTTTGGTGTTCTACTCGCTTTGCAAGCAGACTAATCGAGCTGACTCGCTTTTGAGAGCCCGGAGTTAGAACAGGTGAACCTCCATGACCACTAGGGTATCTTCTTTTAAGGAACCAAAGATTAAACTTATGACCTTTAGAAAGTTTCGTCCTTTTAAAAAAACATGTCTAATCACTTGACCACCACCTTAGTGGTCGACAATTACCACCTTCAAACTCACATATATACTTCTTTAAGTTTCTTATTTACCTCCCTTAGAAAAGCTCGTTTGCATGATAATTAGTTGTGATGAAAAGCACTGTGCATATGAGGTTGGTTTAATCACGTGTGCTATATGTATTATGACCATTGTTTTTTCCTTGATAAAGTGATAATCACATGGTATATATATTTTCGTTAAAAGTCTATGTGATATAACACCATGCTCTATTATTAACATTTTATTGTTGTGTTGTGGGGGACTCTTACTTCTTGTATATATCTAACCTATATAGTAAATGAGTGTAGATGAAAGAAAATGGCATCTTACCTAACATACATAAATACAAGCACATTCTTTGTTTTTCTCATAAGCAAGAACACAATCCTTATATATATATATATATATATATATACCTGTCTTTAATACCCGTACGATATACGGATTGACTATAAATATTGTTCGATTATTTTTTTTTATATAAAGAAAATAAAATTTGAACATGTCCATCACATGCATTTAGTCTCTCCAATGGTAGCATAATAGTGAGAGACGTGTATCATAAACATAACCATCAAGATCTAACATTACTTTTGGTATTGGTAATGGTAACACCTAATCTAAAGTCATGATGGTAAAACATGGTTCATGTCGTTTTATAATTTTTAACCGCATTTCGTTATATTAGTAGATGGATAAATAATTAAATAATAAGTAATAAGTAATATATTAAATTATAAGTTAAAAGTATAGATTATTATTATTATTATTTACTAATTAATTTAAGGTATTCTATAGATTAGAATAAATAAGTTTAATTTTTATATTATCATAAATAAAAATATGTCGTAAATTATAAATTACTACTAAAAATATGATTGGTGATGGAATTCTATATTTATGGTAACAATGAATAAAATAGAATTTTTAATATAAGATTTTTAATTATATTAGGTATCTATATCTATATATCAATTAATTAAAAGTTTTAATTTTTTATATGGTATCTAAAAAATAGGATAAATATAGAATTATAAAGACACGTGTCGTTTAAATAAAGCGTCATGTGTCGATTAAACAAAACATCAATCCTGTTTTAGTTTATTGGTAGATATTATTATTATTATTATAGGTACAGTATATGTATCTATACGAAATAAATATAAATATAAATATATATATTTTGTGATGACAGCTTGACAATACAATACAAAGAATTGATAGTCTTTCAAAGCCTAAAAAAAAGGCTTTTCAAATAAATAATTATTATAAGTACAATATATTTATATGACTTCTCAGTTTTCAACCTAACTTTTCAGATCAATAAATTTATATTAAATAAAATTATTATAGGTAGATATAATAGTTTCAAAGCCCAAAGTCTCTCTCTCTCTGTAGTTTTTTTTCTTTTAAAAAAAAAAGATATATGGAATAATCCTCCATTCCTTCTTCCCAAAAAATTAGAGAACATAAAGATTCTGGTATACAATCTTCGTGGGTTCATCTTGGAGAAGATCAAAGACTTGGAATCACAACAAATATTAATCTATGTTCTTTCCTATTAAATCAGTTTCTTCTTCATCGTCATCCCAAGTGACAAAACTCACTTCATCACCATTGTATTTGTGGGTGTATCTTCATGCTTATTTAACAGTAGCAGCCATGTACTATTTCACAGTAACCATCAAGTAAAGCCTACAAACTACAGATTCGGGCCAAGCCTTTTAGGACCGAACCCGACCCGGTTTAAACCGGGACCGAACCGAACCGGTCGAATGCTAAACGGGTCGGGCTTCGGTTTTGAGTTTCTTG
This sequence comes from Asclepias incarnata, assembly GCA_025447715.1. Lineage (NCBI taxonomy): Eukaryota > Viridiplantae > Streptophyta > Magnoliopsida > Gentianales > Apocynaceae > Asclepias > Asclepias incarnata. The sequence continues at coordinate 14,457 of JAOEHQ010040818.1, read as the reverse complement.
TATTTTCGGGTTTCGGGTCAATCCGGGTCGGGCCGGTTCGGGCCGGGTTTTGACCCGTGCTCATGCCTAAGTTGGATTATGAAGCTTTAAGAAACATGCATATTTATCAGCCCTTTAATTGCATTATTGCAACGAATACAAAATGTCCGCTAACAATTACACGTACGTGTATCACTATATAATTATAATATAATGTTACAAGCATTATCGCAACAAGACAACTTTGTATTCGTGTTCTAATACAAAGGTAAAATAGCCTATATTCTATTGTGCCATTATATTTGTAGATTTTCTTTGAGGTGTCAAATATTTAGCTCAGCTATTACCTTTTACAAAAATACTTTAAGAATGTTTTTGGTTCGTAGCCGCCGAGTTTTATTAGAATAGAAGCAAGAATGAAATTCAAAATCAACCATTTGATAGGTTTAAAAAAGTTTCATTTAGATGGTTCCATATTAACTTTTTATATCAATTTCTATAAACGAAATATTATCTATCATTTTCATTTTTCCAATGTCTAAACCCTTAAACGAAATATTAACTTTTTATATTTGTCTATTTATTTTGATTGCTTAGTTTTACTTTGATAGAATTTTACAATTTTTATGCCTATTTATTGGTTATTGGCAATATTATGTCTTTTTGTTGTGTTGAGCTCCAAGACGACCCATTGTCATAGTAAGGCCTCCCCCAACAATATATGAACATATGATAGTAAGGTCCCTCCCAACGATAACCTCTTTTTTCATTCGTTAGTTTTATCATGTCAGCGTCATGTCAATAATTATAAACTGACACACTTTTACCAACATCACTTTACTTTTTCATTAATTTATACATATACATACACATTTATTACGGGCGGTCCCACCCTCTTCCCTTTCCTTTGTTGCTTAACCGAAGAGAAGAAACCAACGAGCTCCAAGACGAACCCATGCCAACGGTGTCGCCCAACCGATGAGCCATTGACAAATGTCAAATATCTAATTTTACTCGATGATAGATCTTTTATTATGTTTAAAACTTTTTAATCAATTCAATCTTATCAACACGAAGAAATTTAATTAAGATTTGAGTCCATCTGTTAAAGAACTTTTGTGTGATGATAACTTTAGGAGTTGTATTCACAACCATCTATGATCTATGGATGCAAAAATACACTCTGTGACAAGGACTAAAAATGATACATAGGTGACAATTCAGGGACCTTTTGTATAATCAAGTATAAAAGCTCTAATAATAAATTAAAACATTATCCAATTATTTTATTATTTGATTATTTCACAGTCCCTCCCTAAAACCCTGTAAGCTCACTGACTACTTTTGTTATCTTTTTAAATTAAGTTATTTAATTTGTTTAAGTATGTTAATATATATATTATATATATGTTTTGTTAAGTGATTTAAATTTAAATTCTTTCGTGTTGTCCGTGAGACCGGTTGGTGTCGATAATGAGTTGGTTATTTTTTTATTTTTTTTAAATATATGTTTTGTTGTGGTGTTGTTGCAGATATAGAAATATTAGATTAGAATTGAGGAATATGATTACTGGATGTGGATGTTTCACTAACAAATCTCCACTTTTATTTCAGGTTTTTTCCAATTATTATTATTTTCATATCTATCTATCTATTGTATGTGTGTTTTTAATCATAGAATATATTTCATTTTATATATTTAAATTTTTAATCTTGTGTGTGTGTGTGTGTGTGTAAGTTAACTAGATTTAGTAGAAAGAAACTTTGATGTTAAACACACATATGTTCACACAAAAAAAAAAAGTTGTGCTATTTTTTTAGAATTTTTTTTTTTGCGAAAGTTAGCGACGGATTTTATGGTTCCATTGACACTGTTTTATGTATGGATTATGGTTCCCTCTATTGTACTTTTATCCTGGAAACGCCACTATGTGTGAGAACGGAAGCACGCTAAGGTAGTTTCTAACAAACAGTAGTAGATAAGCGTACGCTTTAGTGAAGGCATCTAATATTTCTCGTAAGATGATTTACCCATTTATAGGTATATAAAAAGGACCTTGTCTATAAGGAGTTGCTATTTTTAGCAGGTGTAGCCAAAACTTCAAAATCTAAGTTTATATGCATTCATGTGGATTATATATGATGCTAAGTAGTGTTTGTATAATTGACTGTGATTTCTACAGACATCTCTTGCAGGTTCATTTCCAGCATCAGTTTGGCAGCCGAAAATCAGGCTGAGTACCTCTAAAAGGACTTCTTCATATCCATGTTTAAAGTGTGAAAATAAGGATAACGATGACCCTTCTGAACAACCACCCGAACGTCCTTTTGAGAAACTATCTGTTGAGCGGGCCCCATATCATAGTTACCGGGACTCATTATCTGGTCAAGTTGAGCCGGCTTCTGGTGCTCGAGCAAGTATTCTCGGGCAGGATTATTTACCCGAGGGCACGGTTGGTCAGGCCCGGGCAGCTGGTGTCCCTGCGCCAACTGATACTTCATCTGGGTCTTCATCTTATGGTAAAAATCCTGGAAGCAGAAGGAAAACGTATAAGGCCCCGGGTGCTGCTGCTGAGTCAGTAGAAATGAGTACAGCTGTCGAACATGTAGTGGAGGATGAAAGTTTGTACGAGAGATCAGAAGAATCAACAGATGAAATTTCCGATTTTGTTGTTTATGAAAATGATAAAGAGGAGTTGACTGATTATGAACTTGACAAGAAACTTGGACGTCCTCACCCGTTTATTGATCCCAAGGTTAGGAAGCCGATAAAAGAGCCTCTTACAAGTGAAGAGTTATGGTGGAATTGGAGGAAACCTGATAAAGAACAATGGTCCAGGTGGCAGAAGAAGCGTCCTGATGCTGAAACGGTTAGTGAAATATGAGTAACATATTTTAACCTATTTATCTATAACGGTGAACTTGAGTTATATTTTTATCCCAAATGAGTCAATAGGGTAAATCGAATAAGTTGGCAATATAAAATGGGTTGAGCATGTTGAAAGTTGCCCAAAGTGTATTAAAATGTTCATGACCCATTCTTTCTAGAAAAGTTAATCAGATTATTATTTTCTTAGTGTAGTTTTTATAATGATGTTTAAGGCATTAAATTTGTGAAAATCCGGAAAAATCCTGTGTCGGTGATCTGACCCACTCTGTATCAGAAATTATTTGTCTTGACCTGTTATCCAACTCACTTGATCAGTCCATTTTCCCATCTCTGTATTGTGTGGATCCTAAATATTTGAATTAGTCTTGTTTCTTTAAATGGTTTATCAATGCTCAAACTCTTTATTTACATTCTTTCAAATTGGTTTGTAGTGGCATACTTAACCAGATGGATTGAATATGTTATATTTCTTACTACAACTAATAAAAATTCTTGTATATTCCATTATCTTTTCACTAAATTGAGATTTTGAGCGTTGAGGTTTTCACAATGATGAAACAATTATGATCATATCTGAATATTGCAGTTCAATTTTTAGTAAGTTGCTATCCATATTCGGCTCCTAGTTTATTGCTTTTGCAGTTTTTTTGTTAAATTTCTGTTGAAATTGCATGTGTTTATTCCATAGGTATTTCTCAAGGCCATGGCAGAGACTGGTCAAATCAAGCTTTTTGGTGAACAGCCAACCTTGACAGAAACTGCTCTTTACCGAGCTAGGAAGCATTTATATAAAGAAGAAAGGTCTAACCGTGTTCTTTTTATCGTAGTTATTTTGGTATTCTGTACAACATTACACATGCCTTATTGTAAAGTTCTTTTTTCATTGGCCCAAATAGAGTCTTTATAAGTCTGACATAACACCCTAAACTAATTATAATGTTTTTGGAGTGTGTAAATTTGATGAAAGAAGAAAGATATTGTAGTGTATCCCCTGAAAGATTTTGTTTTGTTATGTTAACTAAGTGGTTGGTGTGCTATACAGGTTGCAGGCAGAACATGATAGATTGGAAAAAGATGGTCCGATAGCATACTACTCGGAATGGGTTAAGGCATGGAAAAGAGACACGTCACGTGAAGCTATTCAGAAACATTATGAGGAGACTGGTGAAGACGAGAACACCCAACTCATAGAAATGTTTTCGTGTCAAACTGCTCGGGAATATCGCGTAATGATGGGTACTGATCATCGTATTTCTAGAGATCCATTGGCTATGCGTATGAAAGAGGATCAGATAAAACAAAGTATGTTCTTGATACCTCATAATTTCCTGAATTGTTAAATTGCATAAGTGTCATCTGCTGGTGGCAATTTGGACCCATTTACTTATGAATGGTTCTATTTGGGTTATCTTTTATCCTTAACGGGTCAAATTTGCAAAGTCAAAAGAACTTGAGAGGATATGGGCAAATGGGTCAAAGTCAAACAGCAAGATTGATTTTAGTTCATATTTTACAAACTAGTTATTTCTAAATGTCAAATATTTTGGAAAAAAAGTGTTTGGGGTACCCAACTGACTCCTTACTCAACCGGCACAACCTTCCTGTTTTTTCAGCTCTAGTAACATCAAGTTTTTATCTTTGAGCATTTGTTTATGCAACCGAATGGTAATTGATTTGACTAGTTCTTCAGTATGTCATGCATGCGACCACAACTAAGAACATGTGTGCTTAAACCAAGACACCCTCACGTTTTTTTTTGTTTTTTTTTATTTTCTATATTTTGGTTTGTCGCAATAACATGTAATGTTTCCATTCTCTGGAAAGATTATTTTGCAAATTTACCTACTTAACCGTCAGTGGTCATTACTAAAATACTAGTGAGATTGATTGTGCCTCCTTGTTTTCACAAATCTGTCTTATTAAAAGGATTATTTTGGGTATTTCACTTGTAGTATGGGGCGGAGATCCGGTTTACCCAACAGTGAACTACATTCAAGACCCAAACCAAGTGATTGATTTCAGGGGTCCTGATTTTCACGAGCCTACGCCCGATGTTTTAGCTTATCTGCAACAGGTTAGTAGATTTTAGTTTCTTCAACTCTCATATGAAAGATCAGTTAGTTTGTCTTTCCTTTCTTATTAAATGTTGGAAAAACTTAGTTTAGTTGTTTGATGAATTGACAAAAAAGAACTTGATCCTCTTGTGTTGCTTCCTCAGAATGGCAACATAACAACAAAGGAAGAAATTGATAAAATTTTGGCTGGAGAGAAGGTTGAAAAAGTAAAGGTAATAGACTTTAGTTATGCACTTCTATGCCAAATCTTTAGGCTTTCTTCAGCCTCCAAAGTAGGAAGTTTATATTGTTGAACATCTTATATATATGCGTTAACTTATGAAAGCGGATATTTCAAATAGGTGAAATCACAATTTTCTGAGGATGAGGCAATGGCTAAAGCTGTTGACATTGGTGAAAAGGAGGTAAATTAGTGCCATGTCTATTTTCAGTTTATGCTGTTCTTTTTCATTTTTTTTAATCATCACTTAGATAGTTAGATTACTGGTGTTTGTGACATATATTTCCTTGAAACAGGATAGCGACGATGAGGGTAAATTTGAGGATGACGAAAATATTACACGCAATTGGAGTGTCTTGAAAAGTACTCCTGAACTTCGGAAATCAAAGGTAGTTTCTATGTTCCCTGATTGGATGTTTTGGCTGAGCAAGTTTGGACCAGTCGGTGAGGTTTTTTTATGATCGATCGACAAGTCACCAAAATAAAATGAAAATGGTGTGTAACCTAAGGCTTGTGTGGCAATATGGGTGTGTCTAGCCACTTGGGTAAAGAGGAAAATGAGTTTGGGTCAAAAGAGTTATTTTGGTGCAAGTGAAAGTGGGTGGGTTGATCCATCAACATTTCTTTGTCCAGTTTTTTTTTCCTCCAAAAATTATATTAATTAATGTATTATAAATGTTAGCTAGAACTTAATTCATGAAATAGTAGTAGAGTTTTTCTGCAGACTGATGTAGGAAGTTGTAACTTGTAAGTAGTTGAATATACTTTGGGCGGCTTTATTTTAGTCGTCCGATATGTTGGTTATCCAAATCCATCCATTTTTGAGTGAATGGGTAGGAATTATCACATCAACCCTTGTGGCCTTACAAAGGATAGTAGCTTAATACTAGAATTGCCCTTACTTGATCTTATAATTGGCTAATTGCAAAGCAATTCCTAGGAGAATAATACTTGAAACAAACGTGAAAATATTGAAAAATCGAAAATATTTATCTATTTCCATTTTCCAATGCCTATTTGCAGCCCAAACCTACAAAAGGTAAAGGTAAGATGACCTTGGAAGAAGCTATAGCCGATTCTGAAAACTTGACCGACTTTATGTTGGACTTCGACAAGGATAAGTGATCTGTGATCTCGGAAGCTATCTTTACATGGTAAGTTATTGAGTTCACTTTAATATTAGATATTTGCAATATCTGAAAAAAGTTTAAAAAAGAGAAAAATTAATGAGTTTTAACTATCAAACTACTCATCATACTTGCACACACGGTTAATTGCTTTGAACATCAAAATTCTGATCATTGAATTGGATTATAAGTTAGAATATATCGTGATTGTCTCAGAATGAGAAGATGTAGAGTCGATGGACAGAACTATTTGTATTATCTGCATCTGACCGGCAGAAGATCTTCATTGTATCTTCAAGTTTTGATTTAGCGAACTAGTTATTTTGAGATCTACCTGTTAAGCTACAATCTTTGTATCCGTCTTCTCAGGGAGCAACGTAGCAAAAGTCAAATGTGTAGCAGTAATTAAGTTAACCATTGTTGTAGAAAAATGATGTGCTTTTGAGACATTTATATGGCCTAATTTGCTATGCCGCCTTTACTTTTTAGAAGATGCAATGCAAAAATCCGTACACATGTAGCTATCTCCAGATTTTTAGTAGGTGTTAAGGCCATCTCCAATGGCATATACAAATGCCTAAGCACACCAGCCACCTCAGTAACACGTTCTAGCACACTGAACTCATTTTGTCTCCAACCCAGCACAGTGAAACTCAATTTGCCCATGCTACATCATCATCTAATTATACATACATACACACATATGTTAATAAATTAATAAGGAAGTGACCAACATTTTGTTTTGCACACAAAGTGCTCCCATACAAATTGGAGTGGCAAACTGGATATCAATGTGCACATCGGCAAGCACACACTGTCCATTGGAGATGGCCTTAGGATGTGTGTTTAAAAACTAAACGGTCAGTTGCAACCGGATGGGGTTGATGGAAATGGCGTTTGAATGTACTCTTGTTTGAAAAAGTCATGAACCCAAACCCAACTCCCTTAATATACAAGTTAGTTGTGTCGACCCATTTAACTACATGAAAATGATAAGTTGAGATTTTTGATATTTTGAATCCACACAATAAGTAATATGACCCATTTGTAAGCAAATATAAAATATTTTGAAGCTACAAATTAAATCTAGGAAACCATAAAATAGTTGCAATATTTGGAGCAAAACATTTAAATCTTTTTTTGGGTAATGTGTTACCCCCATAAGTTTTGGTTGGTTGGTTGTAAACGGGTTACCAACGGTCAACCCAAATACAACCCATATATTAAACGTGTTAGTCGTGTTAATCTATTTATTATAACCTCGACTCATTGTGTCACATTTCGTATAGTAAATTGCTACCCTTAACTGGGAGGGATGTTCTTAGAAAAGGAAATCAAAGACTATATGAAGGGTGCAATGGAGATTAACTATGTCGTGTCACATTTGGTGTTATTTAATCCTACAAGTCAACAACATTCAAGAATCTTTCACATTCATAGCCACCGCAACCGCTAACCACTAACCACCAACCACCGTCATTGTTGCATAACATAAACATTGTGATTTTAGATGTTTTTGTTTGATGATAGTTTATGTGTGTTTAGAGTGTGACAAACTATCGTTAAAAAAAGGAAGGATTTAAATAAAATGAGAAAAAGTGAATTGTTGTGATTGAAGAAAAGTTAGAATGAGCGAGATGGAGGTGAAGATAAGTTTGGAGTTGGTGATGTTTTTAATTTCTTTATTATTAATATGAAATGTAATAGTTGATATGTTCACTACAAATGTGAAAAAGAGGGCATTTAACGGGTCGAACGAACCTAACAGACATCCCGTTTTGGACTAACATCATGAAGCCAAATGAAGACGATCGATCGATCGATGTAACTTTTCAAAGTTAGGAACGATTAATGAAATTCGTACAAACCACATCGCACGATCATTACTCTATTTAAAAGAAAAGAAATGTGTGGGGATAAAGAAGAGTGTTTCATTTTTGTGATGAAAATTTCTTATTCAATGTACCTTATATCTTCCATTCTATTCCTTTTTTTTACTTGTAAAAAAACTCATGTAGAAAAACTCTCAAAGTACACAATTTAATAAAACTTAAGAAACCATCACTAAATGGTCTAGTGGCAAGGAGACTTGTTTCTTCACAAAAAGTCTCAAGTTCGAGTCCTACCCTAAACATATTTGGGGGTGGCCACATGTATTTAATTTCCATTTATGGTAGGCTTAAGTGAGTTTTTCCCTCCATATCTCTGGGTGATATTTGCGAATAATTCACACCTTTAAAAAAAAAACATTCTGATATTTACGAGTAATTCACACATTTAAAAAAAAAAAAAAAAAACTCAAAAACACATTGTAGTGGTCAAAGATGACATTCATAAAAACCTTTTCTTCTTGGAAACATGTAGAAAAGAGTAACCCAAATTTACCTAGATTTCGTAACTTACTCACATTAATGAAACCAAGTTTTGTATATCGCCAATTTTTTGTATTCTCGTGAAAAGATACAATTTTCATATGAACACACGATTTTTCGGTTAAAAACCACTAGTGTGTTTCGTTTCTAATTAAGTTATTTACTCTATCAATATTCATATTTTACAAATAGAGCAAATTGTCTTCAAAAAACAACTAATGTTCTTTTTCGCAATAAATAGATATAATTTTGCGTCAATAAAAAAAGTTACTAATCAATGTGAAACAAACAAGAGAGTCACTAATCAATTATAAACATATAAAGGGGTAAAATAATGTTTAAATGTGGTGGTTTTACGGTGATACCCCTTTATTTGTTTCAAATGGATTAGTTCACCACGTGAGTAAATAAAAATAAAATAAAATTAAAGTTGTGTGTTGCAGCAGATTGTTGCTGTAGCACATATAGCTTTTAGTTGAAGGATTAATCGAGGGAAATGGTATGATAGGTTTTATATCATGTTTAAGGCATAAATTTGTGAAAATCTTGTGTCTATGATCTGACATTCTAACTCAACCTGTATCTGAAGCTACCTGTCTTTGACTAGTTATCCAACTTAACAAGCAGCTCTCTATATTCCGTGGATTCGAAATATGCGAATTAGCCGTGTTTTTTAAATGGTTTCTCAGTGCTCAAACTCTGTATTTGCATTCTTTCAAATTGGTTTGGGATGACATTCTTGAACAGCTGGGTTGAATCTGTTATGATCATATTTGGATACTGCAGTTCATTTCTTAATAAGTTTACTTTGGCTCTTAGTTTCTTGCTTTTGTGGTGCGTTTTATGGACTTGATATTGAAATCGCTTTGGTTTTGTTCAATAGGTATTTCTCAAGGGAGACCGGTCGAATCAAGCTTTTTGGTGAACAGCCAACCTGGACAGAAGAAACTACATTTTACCGAGCTTGGAAGCACTTATATACATAAAGAAGAAAGGTATAACGGAATTTTTCTTCAACTACTTGACACAAACATGGATATATAGAAAATTGATGTCAAAAATGGTTTCGATTTCCAAGATTACTCTACATGTTTATCCATTTCCAATGCTTATCTGTAGCCCAAACCTTCTTCCTTTTTAGAAGATGCGACCATGTAGCTTTTGCCAGTAGATCACTAGATCTTTTGATATGTGTTTTAAAAGTGAATGTTATTTTGAATAATTGTAATCAAACAATCAGTTGAGACAGGCTGGGATTGTAGTAGACGGCGTTTGAATACGTGTTCTTGTCTGAGGCTATGGTAAAGGTGGCGAATAGCATTCAAAAAGTTTTTAAGAACATGAAGTTGAAGTGGGCTAATCTTACAAAAGTAAAGGATAGATTATAGATCTGTTTAGTGATATGCACAAATTTGAACTGGCATACAATCTGCAAATTTGCCAGACAAGGCCCCAGGTTCTTTCTTTTAAATCAAGTCGATTGTGAACTATTATGCTTAGTTTATATGAACTAAGGGGTCATGGGAGTTGATCAAAGAGCACATTCATGGAAACCTTTTCTTCATGAAAACATATAGAAAAGAGTAACCTGAATGCACTTAGGTGCACCTAGGATTGGTAACTTACATCAAGGAACAATGTTTTCGCATATTGCCACCTTTTGTGTTCTTGTGAAAAGACATACCGCTTATATGAACACACGGTTTTTCAGTCAGAAACCAATAGTGTTACCAAATTGGTCAAAGACATGCCCAATACAAAACCTCAGAAATAGAAAAAAAATAGCATCATATAACCATACCTAATATGATTTCACTATCGCCACCCTACCAATTCGTTCAATGTAAGGTATAATGGAAGTCCACGGTTTACTAGTCTATACCAACCACTGTACATTTAATAGCCAATAAATGAGACTGAATCATGCATCATCTGCATCACTTCCAACACCCACCTGAACCTCTTGCCCAAGTACATACATGCTCCCATCTGGACCCAAAACTTTAAACCTGCTCAAAAGCAGAAAAAGAGTCGATTTATTTTAAGACACTTAACTGAATGGCTGAATGCAAAGTAATAACGGAACGTAGAGGCAACAAGATAGTCAGGCTGAGCTGGTTGTGTAATGGGTCATAAGCGGAACAGAACAGATCATATTATAGTACGGGTCAGAATGGGCAGGTGAGGTTGAACTTGCCTGCAAATTTCTTTTGCTGATTTTCCGGAACAAAAAAGAAATATAGAACAATTTATTAGTTTATTATGATTATGGTATATACAAAACTGTAGTGATAATCTATATTACCTAAACGATATAAGAGGTGGTATGCAATTAAACTAAACTTTGGGCAGCCTTCAACCCATTTGATCCGTTCCCATGTTCTTGATTTGACCGGATTGGAATAAAATATGGCCCAAATCAACCCATTCACAAATAAATAGGTCAGAACTGCGACCTGAAGTTTAATTCCAACTAGCATACCTCTCGAGAATAAACTTCCCTTCCTTGTACTTTTGCCCCTTGTCATGTGCCGACTCCTGAAATCAACACAGATTCATGACATATTTAGAGTGGACCTACATACTTATTACTACTCCATCCCCCAAAAGATCACATTTTCCTTGCAAGCCAACGTAACACTTTCAACGCGCAAAATAAACAAGATATGGTCTGGTTATTAGGATAAACTCAATAACCATGGCCCATGTGTAACTAATAAAAAGTGCTAAATGAAAATATGAATGGAAATAAAATCTTACATATTTCCAACCCACAATTGAACCACATCCAACACAGAATATGTCGACAACAGTATGCATTCCCGTTATCATTGCCCTATCTTCTTTCTCCCCAACAGTCACATTCACACTGGAAACATCAAGATTATGACATCAGTCAAAGTCAACCAACTTAATCAAGAAAAAAAAAATGCAAATAGAACAAAAACTAAAACATGGAAACTTACACTTTGTCAAAGAGATAAGCTTTTCCATGCCGACAGTGGAAAGACTGTCATTAATCAAAAGAAACAACAAACACACGTGTCTTAATTTGAGGAAGAAAAAGTTGAGGATCGTCAATCAAATGCAGAAAAGCCAGCAACGGAAACACAAGTCTATAGGTTGCAAAATGGGTGGGTTGGGTAATGGTCATAATAGGTCAGGGTAAAACATATGAAACTATTTTCAGAATAATGCATTAAATATAAAAAACTATTTTCAGAATAGCGATTCAAAATTTTTAAATAAAGTAATTTAGGAGATTTTAAACACTTGTTCTTTACTCGAATTTTAATTTGAAACAATCATAGTTCCATATACACTCCAACCCTCCCTAGTAATATGTTGCTTCGATTCAAGAACTAATAGCATACACCATAAAAAAAAATTCATATATCGATTATCGAACGATGGAAATCTCCAAAGAAGTTCTATCCTAAATAAGAATGTAGGTCATCCAAATGGCAAATCCTAATTGTCAACGTTCGCTGAATCATATCTCTTGACAAAGTAAATCAAAAGTTAACTTGCATTTTAGGAAAAGAGCACCTTAAGTGCCTCACATGTTGATAATCATTCAAAGCTAACAAACAAATCTCCAACCATATTTAAGAATGAATCCTTGTTATCATTCGCCCCAAAAAATGAAAATAAAGGATATCAAGATGTTGCAAAAGGCCCACCCAAGTAAGGTATCTTGTATAAGCCTGTCTTGTTCTGTTATCTAAACGATAGAGGGGACAGAGAACGTCTAATTCCAAATACACTTGACAGCTTCACGATAGCAAGTTTTATTTGAAGTGATCTCAACTGTTTGTAAAATAAAGGGTTTCTTTTTTATATTTATACCTAAAAAAATGCACCTAAACTTCCACCTCAAATGGATAACATACTACTTACCGTCCCACTGGGCACTAAACGATTGTTTCGTGTCCAAATCCGCATTTTCAAAACTATCACCTTTTGTAAAATGACACAAATGAGACAAAATACCATCTTTTAATGACACATTGAGACTAAAATTAGACGTATCTCCTTTCATCGCTAACTCGAAGCAATCCAACCGAGATCAACCCCACATATCCTAAGACGATCATCGATTCTTTCGTGTAAAAAAGAAGACCATACAACTTATTAACAATATACTAATACAGTTTTGAACTACAAAGAACCCTAAAACATAGCACAAGAAACCAAACAAATCAACATCACAAACAATTACAAAACCATATATATATAGATAGATAGATACATACAGGTATATATGTATATGGGTATAAGTATACATACCTTAGAGATGATGTCATCAGAGAGACCCAGATGAGTATTGCAATGCTTACAACTGTATATACTTCCTTCAAGACTTATTACATACAATCTTCCCATTGCCCTTTACTTTTTCTTCTATATCTATATTTATATGTATATATAATTTATATTATATAATCAAAAAACATTTTAAAAAAAGATAAAATAAATAAAAAATAAATAATGGGGTTTACCTTAAAACGATGAATTTGTTTGTTTGATTTGGTGCCGATGATGATTTTGCGACACTTCATATGAAACAACAACCGATGCTCTGTGTTTTACCCTTTCTCTTTTCTCCTTTTTATATGTATTTTATGATTTATGATTTTTAGTCCTTTGGTTTCTGTGACTTTTTATTTTTTGGATGATAATAGGACTTGTTGTTTTGTTTGTTTGTTTTTCCGCGTTAAGTGTTATGACGAGTCAAGATTTTTTGTTTGGATAAACGTAGTTTGTGTATAAGTTAATTAAGGGATAATTTAACTGCACATATTGTTAAGAAAGAAATCTAAGTATTACATATGTATATTTTGTCAAAAGTTTGGGTGGATGACAACATTTTAATCTCATGTATTGCATTGGTACCTAAAGCGTACACCGCATAGCTTCTTGTTTGGTGACTTATCATCGTCGCACATGAATCACAAATATAGTTCCAAACATTGTCTTTGAAGTTTCGAACCCGGGTATATTTTATTAACCCTTACGTCCGTGGGTCTATTTGGTCATATGGTGAAGGGTTAAAAATTAATGTATTAATATGATTTTTTTTTTGCTGCACACAACACCTATACTTTATCCGTTAATTAATATTGTTGTTCGTTTTAATTTTTTATTTTTCGAGCAAAAAACTTGTTAAAAGAAATATTGAAAAGTTATGACTTTAGTAAAGTAGTATGCTAAATAGTTCACAGATTTCGCAAAACATATTTCAAAAGAGATGCATTGCGTAAGAAAAATAGAAAAAAAAACCTAATTTTTTAAATTTTGCTTAACCTATGTGTCATTGGTCTCCACCGACCAGTTCCACAGTCAATATAAAAAATAGTAAATCATGTAATATTATGATTAAAGAAACATGAGTGTGATATTTGAACTTTTGACCTCGCTTTTATGTTGTATGTCCTCATCATCAAACTACCATTTTAGGAAACTAATTTTGTAACTTAATATATTAAGATGATTTTTTTAATTGACTAAACAAAGTCAAAAACAATGAACATCTTAATGCAATTAGTTACAAGCAATGTTTTAAAAACCGAACCGGACCCGCCGGTTCGACCGGTCGGACAGGTGCGCGATCGGGTGGTCGGTTTTTTAACCCCGTTTTTTTTGCGGTTTTTTCCACTGTTGCGAACCGGACGGTTTTTCTGGTTTTTCCGGTTCAACCGGTTTTGGTTTTTTTATTTTTTATTTTTATGATGATGTGTATACTTTAATGTTATTTTTAGTTGTTTGTGAACATTAAAACATATATTTTCTT
>JAOEHQ010040807.1:0-12311 GCA_025447715.1 Asclepias incarnata | reverse complement strand
ACGAGCCGATCTCGAGTCGAGCTCGAGCTTTTTTAATACCCCACGAGCCGAGCTCGAGTTTAAATAATAAAGCTCGAACGAGCTCGAGCTCGAGCTTTTAAAACGATCTCGAGCTCGAGCTCGAGCACTGCCAAGATCGGGCTCGGCTCGTTTACACCCCTATTGGCACTGCCCCATTTTTGGAAACATTCCATCTATCGAGTAAGTCTAACCTGATAAATATTTGGCTTCATTTAACATCCTTGTTGAATTCCATCTATCTAGCGTGGTACCCGCGTAATGCTACGGCGGTGGTGGTGGCAGCGGTGGCGGGTTGTGTAGGTAATTGATGTAAAGTGGGTAGTGTATGTATTTTAAGAGTTAAGAGATAAATGATGTAAATAGGTAAAAGGGTATATTGGTCATTTCACATAGTGTAACTTTTTAATATGAGTGTATAATTTTTATATAGTAATATAGATGAACTTGTGAATCAAATACTAAAATATATGCCTAAAATATGAACAAAATTTTCAGCGTATTCAATTAACATGTCCAACAAATTAGATAGCCTTAAATATGATTATAAATAAATATAAAAAGTGTAATTAGTTATGTGAAATACTATATACTAAGATTAATATTTAAAGAACTTATTTTTAACAAATCTTATTATAGATTTTACAACCGTGCAATACGGTAGGGCAATGGTGGTGGTGGTGGTGGATAGACGTGCAATATATGAGAGCGTATTGTAAAATGTAATTGAGAGAGAATTGTTGATATTTCAAAAGATGGGAATAGATGGTGTAATATGTAAGAGGAGTATTATTGTAACTTTCAAGGTCTTAATTTTAAGACATACCAAAAAAACCCCAAACCGTTTATAATGTATTATAGATTATAGATTATAGATTATTAACTTTTTAACGTATCATAAAATTTCATATTCTCATTTTAAATTCCGTAAAAGATATTCGCACATGTTTGTAAGAAAATGTTATCTCGAGCATGGTTATCTAGCTAAATCAAATTAGATTTTCATAATGCTTATGTGTTTTTTTAATTGAAATAAGCAGGTTACTATATGGAGTTATCACAATTAGTAAATTGAACATAGTACAAATAAAGTGTGTGACGAAGTTAATTTACAGTTATATTTACGTATAAACACATGATTGTAGAATTTTAAATTTAATGATATTTTTGATCAAAATAATAATTAATGTATTATTGTAAACTATAATGAACAAATAATAAATAAAGAATAAAAATAATAATGAGAATGAAAAATTGTCTAATTCCTTTCATATAGTGGCTCATATCTATTTACCAATATAACTAAAACAGAATCGATGTATCCTTTTATCGACAAGTCGTTTTTATTTGAGGGACATGCGTCCCATTTAATCTATATTCAAAAATCCGATTTTTTTTATACCATAAGTAATTAATAAATTTAATTAGGGGTTTTAGGCAACAAAAAAAAAACATAATTTTTTTTATTCACATTTTTCCTTCTAATAAATATGGTAATATATTACCGTTCAAAAGTTCGGAATAATACTTATTTACAAGTTAATATGTAGCTTTAAAATAAAACATCTCTATTATTAAAGATTTCAAATATTTTAATAAGTTTTATATGATATGTGAGTGCTAGAATGCATATATTAACATTTATAGTTTTCACATTTTATGAATTTTATTATTTTAATGTATAAATTTTTTGTTTTAATCACCGCCTATTACGCGGCGGGAAATAATCTAGTTGATTTGATAAAACAGAAATTACTCGAGGCACTTTAAGATGTCTTGCCTAGATGGTTTGTTTTTAATCCAATATGGTACATCAAGTGTGTTTATTTTTATCACTTTTTTGATGTATTTTTGTCACGGCTGCAAACTTGACATCTCTTTCTGAAATATTGTGTAACATCTCTTAAAAAAGTGTGATTTGGTAAAATGAGGTGGAAACAAAGAACGTGAATGGTTGAAAGGACACATTCCGGGCCCTGCATGCCTCAAATTATCACATTCAAATGGTCCTATGGTTTGTTATTTTTATATTAAAAAAACTAAAAGTGTTTCTCCACAAATCTTTTAATTAATTTGCTATAGATGTAAATTTTAGTTTTTGTTTGTAATCCTAAATTTGTGGTACAACTTTATACATATATCGTGAACTTCATACAATTGTGGAGTTAGTAAACTGTGGATATAGACGCAAGCAAAAGAGACTTGAGTTGGAGACCGCCAGAGAAAGATCATTTTTAAAGATGTATGTAAGTCGAAAATATTTATTCAATTATACAGACACAATACACTCAATAAACTCACATAGTTAACCACTTATAAATATATACAAATATATTAGAAATAGATGGATGGTTGTCTATTTTTTTTCTTCAATATCTACTATAATAATCGAATAATCTTTTGGTTAATGTATTTGTACCCAATTTTGAACTATAGTTTGTTTCTATTAATGAATTCGTTTCGTTATTTGTTTAAATTATCAATCATGCATCTAATATGGACAAAAGCAATAAATGTTATTAGTCGTTAGTCGTGTTTAGTAAACTATGAACTTGGCTATTGAATTATTAGTAAATAAATTAACACAAAAGATATGGCAATTCGTTGATGTGATATCTTAGACAAATGTTATATTATTCAATTCAATTCAAATGTTGGAAAAGTATTTGTTTATTCAAAGTTACAGTGATGGACAAAAGTAACTTAGAAAGACAAAATTTGATGACCAAGGAGCAAGGAGAACAAAGGGAAGTACATGTTTCGGGCACTTTTTTTGTTGTTGTTGAAATGGTGCTTTGTTTTGTTTTGTTTAGAACATGCAAATAAATGTTCGATTTGAACATACTTTAGAAAGATTTTACGTTTTCATTTTCATATTTGGTATTATTGTCATCTTGAGTCTTGAGGCGTCAATATTGTAACTTTAAATTATGGTTGGTCGGTATTATGATGCCTTTGTCAGAGACGGATATTGGAAATTACGACATGGAAGGCAAAAAAAAATTGGTTTAAAAATATGAAGGCATAATGCCATAATGGACCAAAAGTATGATTATATACATAAATATGGTATATCTACACTAAAAAATTTAGGGTCGTCGGAGGCCGTTGCCCCCCGATATTTATATACTAGATCCGTCTATGGTCTGTGTTAACGTCATTTATAATGTCATTTTAAGTTTTGTTTGATATATATATATATACTAGATGGATGCCCGCACAATATGACGATAATGGTGGTGGAGGCGGTGGTGTGGTGTGGTGGTAGCGGCGGTGGTCTGATGGTGGCGGCGACGGGTGGTGGTGGTGAGGGTTGGTGGTGGTGGTGGTGGTGGCGGCGAGTAGTGTAGGGAATTGATGTAAAGGGAATTGATGTAAAAGAGGGTATTGTAGTTATTTTAGGAGTTAAGAGATAGATGTTATAAATTAATTCATTAAGAGTATTGATGTAAAGGTAATTGATGTAAAAGAGGGTAGTGTAGTTATTTTAGGAGTTAAGTGATAGATGTTATACATTAATTCATTAAGGGTATTTTTGGTAAACCATGTGTTTTTATTGTTAAGGATGTTGATATATTAGGGACAATGATTTTAAGGGATAATATTATTTATAAGGGAATATATATATATATTATCTTATAAACCAAATAGTTGGTGTCTTAAATTTTAAAATTTTTAAACATTTCCTTATTTGGCATGTCATTTAATGTTTATTATTTAATCTCTTTTTATTTAATATCTATATTATTTATATGTTAATTAAATATATATTATTTTTATAATACATTATAAAATATTTAGCTCCTCCATCTTTCTCAAAAAAGGACATAACCAGTCGTCACTCACCTCTGACGTCTCGCCGTCACCATCGTCCCGCCGCATCGCACGAGTAATCTTCTAGTATATATATACTAGGTTAGAACCCGTGTGATGCACGGTTGGATAAGAATTTTCATGATCATTGAAGTTAGATAAAAAATTTCATGATCGTTGAAGTCTATAAATATAAATAAAAAATTAATTAAATAATGAGTAGCAAGTAAACTTTTTATTATTATTATTAATTTCTTTGCATGTGTTCTTAGTAAGAATATTTTTTAGCTACATTTACTATTATAGATATATAGGTCAATTGAATAATATATGATCTAAACCCAAAGAAGATTAAACTCAAATAAGTGAACTGAAATCTAAACTTGAAATAAATCCATGCGTAAATCAAAAGTTGAAGCTAACTTAAAGAATAATATCTTGAAGTAATTAGAATAAAATGAAAGAAAATAAATGAAAAGAATGATGAGGGTCATAAAAATAAATATATAAAACTTAAAATGACTTAAGAAAATGTATGCCGAAGTATAATGACATCTATTTATTATAAAAATCATTTAAATTTAAAAAACTAAAAGTTAATGACTGCTTTTCGATTGATACGTAAATATCAACTTTGATTTTATCCAAATTTATTATTTATAAAATAATAGTCAACAATAATTTCAATCAAGAAATAAGAAAATTCTAATCTTTCACAAAATTTTAACATATTTATACTTTATGCAAAAGTTTAACAATTATTACTAAATTATTTCAAATTTTAACTCATTGACTTCATATGATAATTTGAATAGAGTTTGTGTTTTTTAAATGTTGAACATTACATGAAAAATGGAAAGAAACATGTTATAGTTGGAAGGAAAGTCTATTTTAGCAATCTCTTAAATTGGTAGTTTAGGATTAAAGTTGTTGGAGAATAAAAATCTGACAACATGTTATAGTTGGTTTAGACATTTAGTGGCTAAGAGGTTAAGTTTCACACGGAGGACGCATGTTCGAGTCTTGCTATACACATTCATTTTTCTTATGTTAATTAAAGGTTTATTGCTAGTTGTTGTTGTTGCTATACACATTCATTAAGGGATGACATGGATAGTCTCAGTGAATGCCACATAGGACTAATTTAGCCTCAATGAGTCACGTAAGCGATGAGGTGGATAGGTTCAGTGAATGCCATGTAGGAGTGTAGGACTCACTTATCCTCACTTATAGGTATAGTAAGATGTTCGGATTTGCAATTTAGATTTAGTTGCGATAATCAGTTTTTGATGTTTTTGAATCAACAATTTTGCTTCTTATTTATTTGATTCGCTAGGGGCAAAATAACATGTTTCATAAACACTACTATCTTAGACAATCTGTTGTAGTAGACTTAATTATCTTCAAAATCACATAAATAACTACGCTTATCACGAAGCCTTTCCTGACGAAACCTTTCTATTTTCTGCGACAATTTTCAGAGTGCAGTGAACCATGATTTAATTATGAATGCTAACGATGAAGAAAAGGTGAAGCTCGATGAGCAAGCTTCCCAAGTTGCACATAGAGCTGCTGAAGCGCTACGCCAATCACGAATGATCCGGAGCCAAGAAAGTATTTCTGTTCCGACTTGGACTGGGAGATCTGGAACTGCTGGTGCACCTGGGTCGTCTTCAGGCCGAAAGTTTGGGTCAACTGTGAACTCTAAATTGATTACTAAAACCCGAACTGAGGAAATAGCGTCTAACAATGAACGGTTCGTTGCTGGAGCATCGGGAGGCAAAGCCCTATCTTCATCTGAATTACTTGCTAAGATTAGAGGAACCCAAGAGCAAGCGGTCGGTGATGCACTTGAGCACCAACTGGGCGCGGGTTCAAGTTCCAATGGTAGAACCCGACCATCTCATAACTTGGGTGGGGTCCAGCCGGAAGTTCTGATTCGGCAGATATGTACATTCTTACAACAAAGAGGTGGAATCAGTGGCTCTGCTAGTATAGTGCAGCACTTCAAGGATAGGATACCCGAGAAGGATCTGCCAGTATTTAAGTCTCTTTTGAAGGAAATCGCGACGTTGCAGAAGAATCCAAACGGGTCTTCCTGGATTCTGAAACCCGAGTATCAATAACATGAATGATCTGACCAGTTCTCTCTTTTTCAACCAATTTTTAGGGGTATATTTCTTCACGATTAAATGATTCCAACTGTGTATATGTATGTTCCGTTAAAGAACTGTTAGAAAATTTTGGTTTCTTTAGTTTTTTCCTAATTAGATTAGTTCACGTTTTTATTTATTTGTGGGTCTAGAATTTACAATACCATTGTTTGGATGGGTAAATAATTACATATGTTCAATCGTACCATGCTAGCCTTTAACTGGTGAATTTTGGCAGTTTATGTTGGTGTTGGTGGTGTAAAAATAATGCGGGTATCTATTTTCACTTTATTTTTCCTAAATGCACCCCTCACCGTGCAATAAACAGTTATACATTATGTATTGTTTATTGTAGGAGTATATAGGAAAAAGGAGGTGGAAATAAGAGGACCTTTTTTGCCGGATATCATTTTAGCTTGTTAACACTGTTGGTTACCAATTTTGCAAACACTTGAAGAGCTTTTAAATACAAAAGCTCGAGCATGGCTGGAACCTGGCAGAATAGCTAAGCTTGATTTGACAGCACAATTAGCTCGAAAAGTTCAATAAGTAAACTTAGTTCGAGTTTGGTAGAACTTGAATTATAAAAAAAATGAACGGAATCGAAACCATGTGCGACAACAACACGCTTGAATCAAACTCGACATAAATATATTGGAGGTGTCTAGTATGCCACATCACTCTTTTCTTTACCAATTTACCCTGATTTAAATAATAAAGGTTAAAGTAAATGAGTCATATTGGACGAGGGTAAAAGTGGTTAAAAGATTAATCAGGGTAAAAGTGGTTAAAAGATTAATCAAGTAGGAAAAAAATGTTGTTGACAAATCCATGCCCAAAAAACAAACACAAAAAGTCAAAAAGTAAGCACATACTGCCCGAAAAGCTTGATAAGAAATCAACTTGAGTTGTCACAAACTTCTGAGTTCAAATTGCTCAACTCTATTAGCAATGGTAATGAGTCTCTCATAAACACACACCAGGCCCAACGCAAGATAGGCAGGTGCGGATATTTTTTGTACAGTCAATAACAAATGCTATCAACACCATTTGAAGTAGTAAAAGATCTCATATTGACGGTAAACAAATTCAGTATCATTAACAAGACATTAAAATGGGCAAGCGTCAGACAACCTATGAGAACAGACTATAAATTACTCGCCTTTTGATGGTGCAGTGAATGCTGGAGCAGAAGACGAGATCTCAGCATTGAGTGAAACAGGACTGACTTTGTCATAGAAGTACATATAGATATGAAACACAAGGTCGAACACATAATGCACATTAAAAGAAGTGTATTGACATATTTTGGTTACAATTATTTGTAATGATGAGCCGTATTGTACCTTCTGTTGTATCTATTCTGCTTTTTCCAAACATAACAGAAGAAAAGATGTTGAATACTCGCCAAGTATTACAGTTGAGAAAGTCAAAATGCGGCCCATCCAGCTGCAGTGGTTTTACTTTGATTTGATCCAGATCCAGTTGACGAAGGAAGATTCCTCTGAGCATATCAGAAAGTGTCAATAAAATACTTAAAAAAACATGAATTTTGTTCTCTTCGGCATCTAATAGCTTGATATAGGAGTGGCAAGGTGGATGTATGTCAGGTTGAGTAAAGGGTCAATATGAGTCATATTCAATACAGGTTGAAACATACGACGCCTGTTTACGTTGACCAGAAAACGTTTTTGTCCATTAATTATTCTATCTGGTAACATTCGAGTTAATCATGATTACAAAAACAGTATCACTATATCTTAAAAAAAAAGAGATGACTTAGAAGGTTGAATGCCTGATAAATAGAATGGGTGACTTGCAACCCATTTAGCTATATTGTTTGATTTGACCCATTTGAGATATATAACAACCAAGATCGACCAATTCACAAGGAAATGGGTCAAAATTGCAACCTTTAGCTTGTACAAGGTGTCAGTGAAGACATGACAGTATGAGATGGGTTAAAATCAAAATTAGACTAGTTTGGTGCTTGTTTCACTTGTCATTAGGATTAGGGTTATGTGAACTTCCCCTACGTAAACTTTCCCTTTCGTTGCATGTAAATAATTCAAAACAAAATAATTCTTTTGGAAGGTTATAAAGAAGCATAATATTGATTTCAGTTGAATATGTATTGCTATATAGAAGCAATCTCATAAATGTATGATTTACGGTCATTGGCTTGGGGAAATGTTATAAAAAGGGGAAAAGGGCAAATTTCAACGTAAATATTAGTCTTTTTACCTACATATCTTGGTGAAAATGCAATATACGAACATCTTTTGACATGTTACGACTGAATTACCAATGCAATGGAACTACTAACTACTAAGGACGTATTATGTGTACAACCAATGGAAGTGTTTATATAAAGTGATCCACGATGGAATTAAGGTGTGAAGAATATAGCACGGAAGAGCAACTAACAAAGATACCTCAATCTCGGAGAAATCAGTGAAAGCATCACTAGATTTTCTTGCAGCTTCGTTGTGTCCTTTTACAGCAGCCTTTTGACTTGTGGAAGTCATCCGAATAGCAGCAGGATCGTTGGGTGGGGGCGGGATAGCAGACCTGATCTTGACAGAGGTGGTAGGTGGAGGAGCAAGGCTTAAAGGCTTAAGCTTCTCAGTTCCAGCAGATTTTAATTTAGAGGAGGCAGAAGGTGGAGGAGCAAGGCTTAGTGGCTTAATCTTTTCCGATCCGGCAGCACCCCCAGACAGTCCAGCAGCCGAAAGCATCCCAGCTCCACTAGCAGGCTTGTTTTTTACTGTGATCCTAATTGTTTCACCTTCCTAAAAATTGTAACACGTGAAATTAGCATTTTCTAATTAGTGAACAAGAAAGTCAGCATTTTTCAGCATGTTAAGAAAGAGTGAACAAGAAACAACAACCACCACCGCCGTACCCAATCCCTGCATAAACGGGGTATGGGGAAGGTGAGGTGTAGACAGTCTTGCCTCTACCCAAAGGTACAGAGACTGTTTCCATAAGGACCTCCGGCCAAACGGGAAAAGGAACAGATAAGAGTAGGAGGTAAATAACCATACATGTCGGCCGCATATCACATGTCTGCATTAATAATAGAGAAGAAATGGCAAAAACATATGTAACATACATACCATATAAAAACTCATTTAGAGATATAGGGGCATAATAAAAGAGTGAACAAGAAAGTCAGCATTTTTCAGCATGTTAAGAAAGGAATGCAGCCAAAAAAGCATACTACCCCGTATTGTTTGACTCCACCACTCTTTGTACACTTAACACATGTGGGGGTGATTAGAAAAGCTATGCTCGGACTTCAGTTAGAAATTGTGACCTTGAGCAGATTATGCTATTTTCATCTAATAGGCTAACAATAGGCAATCCTTAGCTACATAGACTGTCTGTCTTTCTATCCATGTGTACTAGTGTTTATAATTGCAGCGACGTTACACCCAT
The DNA here is from genome assembly GCA_025447715.1 of Asclepias incarnata. Taxonomy (NCBI): domain Eukaryota; kingdom Viridiplantae; phylum Streptophyta; class Magnoliopsida; order Gentianales; family Apocynaceae; genus Asclepias; species Asclepias incarnata. Next base: position 2,886 of record JAOEHQ010040807.1, on the reverse strand, counting down.
TAACCTCTAACGATAGCCCGGCGTGAAGCGCGGGAAAAAATAATCCTCGTGTACCTTCAATTTATGATTAACAGCTTCACAAATATAAATACATAAACATATACTAATCATAACTACACATTTCAGTTACTAAAAATCACGATTATATAATCACACATCTATAGACACATCAACCTGTAAGTAATCACACATGTAGATACATCAAACTGTAACTAATGACATATACACCTTCAATCTATAATTAAAAGCATAATAAATTTAAATACATAAACATACACTAATCATAACTATACATTTCAGTTACTAAAAATCACAATTATATAATCACACATATAGATACAGCAAACTGTAAGTAATCACACATATAGATACATCAAACTGTAAGTAATCACACATATAGATACAGAAAATTGTAAGTAATCAGACATATAGATAAAGAAAACTGTAAGTAATGTAATGTAATATATATACCTTCAATCTATGATTAACAGCAGGATGGATATTTATATGTCTCTCATCACTTTCATCGACAGAATCCTTATCCTTTTCAATCTCTCTTTTAACATACTTTTCATGATCAGACAACGCAACATTAAAATCAAACGCTTCATTCCTTTCACTAAACCCTAAGCCTAAAAACGCATGTTTTCCGGTGCCGTCTTCAACTTTCAAAACGAAATAACGTGATGAATCAAGCACAGATTCAACTGAATTATATCTATCTTCACCTGGATTAACGAAACACGCAGCGAATAAATCGCCTGAATTCGGATCTTCTAATCGGATCTCGCAGCGGTTGTTTGAACACGAAACGACTCGTAGTCTGCCGGACCAGATCTTATCGGATTGGAGCCATTCCCCGCATTTATAGCCGCCGGAAGTTGATCTCGGAGGGATTTTGAACACGGATACTTCACGGACTACTAGTAGTGTGTGTTCGAACGTTTCGGAATCTTCTTCTAATTCCGACTCAAACGACATCGTTTTGGTGAGATTGAGAGATAATGTGGATTTGGATACTGAGAGTGATTTTAGGGAGTAAATGTGAAACGACGTAGTATTGAAGAAATGTAGATTTAGAAAAGAAGGAAGTGTATTTTATTTTTAAATCTTTGTGTGTGAGAGAGAGACAGAGGGTGGAAGAGACGTGGGTTTGAAGTGTAGCAAGTGCGTGTGTTTGTTTCTTAGATAAGAATATAAGGCCCCTCCCATCTATTACCACAAATTTTCAAATTTTTATTGTCACATCAGCGTCACATCATTCCCTCTTTCCAGAATTTATCCAGAATTTACCCCCTACCAACCATACCACCAAATTCTCAACTTCTCTCACTGCCACATTATCACCACATCATACACCATTCTTTATATATATATATATATATATATATATATACATATACATAAAGTCACACATGATTATTACATGGCCCACAAAAATTTGAGAACAAGCAAATTCTGGGGAGAATTTGATTTCCAGAACGAGGTCGTGACATCGGCGTTCTGGAGAGAATTTAAGAACGAGAAGATGGTAATATTGGTTTTCTGAGAACGATGTGAGAATGAGGCCCAGAATGAGCCCGTTGTGACCGGCCTAACTAACATGATATATCATGTTGACAGTCATGAAATGTTAAATGAAAAATAAAAGCTACTAATTATGATAAAGGGGACACTTCTTTATCAGTATGCAATATCTATAAGAATGGCATGATGTTTTTAGTTATATGTGCATTTCATGTGTTTCATTGCATTAATTTTGTGCTAGTTCTAATGATCCCACAATATTTAAGTTTCTTATTTCAATATTTGATTTCATGTTTTGCATCTAGTTCGTTTTTTTTCTTTTTTTTTAACGTTCAATTTTGGGTCTGGACTTGCGAAGAACCCAGACAGGGAGTCAGGGAAAAAACCACAGACTTGTAAGTCAAACCTAAGACTTGTGGGTAAGAACCAGGCTTTGCATCTAGTTCGTACTTATGGAATATTTGAGGATCAAAATTTTCAGGAAACTAGAACTGTATCCAAATGGAAAAGATCACATATCCATTTATTATGTCGTTATATGTGACACCAAAAACTTTGCAAAAGGGTGGGAGCTTCACGTCTACTTCAAAATCCTGATCTATGATCATATTCGCAATAACTATCTAACCATCCAAGGTACATCATTAGTACTTTGAGAACAAACATATGGTTCAAATCCCTGGCTCATGTTGTTCTGTGTGCATAATCTGTGTAGGCGGTGATGGTCAACGTTCAAGGTTTCATGAGAAGAAAACAAGATGGGGCTTTCGCAAACTCATATCATTGAATTTGTTTAAGGATGCTGAAAATGATTACCTTTTTGGGGATTCTTGTGAATTTAGAGCCGAGGTATTTGTTGTTCCAAAATACGCACAAATGATCAGTGTTTGTCCATGATCAAGCCTCCAACGATGATGAATACACATGTTTGGACAATTTCAAAGTTTTCATCTTTGGGTGAGGAACCATTGTACTTTGGGGACTTCAAAGTGGGCCAAGTGAAATGGTATGTTGGTTTCTTTCGATTAATGAAATTTTTTATACAATTTATTGCTAAATCGAATATGTGTAAAAACAGGAAATTATCATTGCATCCTAAAAGATTCAAAACAGGAAAAAACACAAAGCTTTCGATCTTTCTGCGACCACATGATGTTGGATCTAGTTTGCAATCAGATGAGTGGAGAGTTTATGAAAAATTCAAGATTTGGGTTAATAACCACAAAGCCGGTGGTACCCATGAAAGGAAAGGTAACAGGCTGATATGAACCAGAAAGTTAGAGGCTTAAGTGTCGTTTTTGTTAATTAGTCTATTTAGTTTATTATTAATTAGATTTATTACTTGTTGGCAAAGTTAGG
>JAOEHQ010040796.1:0-12313 GCA_025447715.1 Asclepias incarnata | reverse complement strand
GGGAGGGGGTAGTTCTTGGGTGTGTCTTGGAGAGAGAAAGCTGATGTGGCAGTGAGGATGAGGAGATGATGGCGTCAAGATAGGAAGAGGCCTTTAAAGGGTTGGCAAATTGTGACAGCAAGAAGTTGGTGCAATACCTTTTGCTCAAGCTTAACCGTTTTCCCTTTACCAAGGATTTCCTGTAAAGTGTCTTTCAATTCTTTCTCCTCTGCAGCAGGGAGTGGCTGGTAGAATGACAAGATTACAGCAACAAAGTTATATCGGCAATATATAAGAAACCAACAAAATCAAATTCAGTAAAACCAAAATGGCACAGGTTTTTCATGTTATGACTTTCTTAATAATAATTGTACTTACAATCACAGTTGTGACAATGGCTTTGACTTCTCCTCGATGTGCCATGGTCAAATCTGAATATCGCTTGGCAATAGTGTCCACATGTCGAAGCCTCCCATTGTCAGCTAAAACAACTGTCGCACATCACATGATAAAGTTTAGTTAAAAAACAAATAGTTTCATTCATGAAAGGTGCCTGCAGTATTCAAAGTCGCCATGTCAGTTTCAACTTATGAAATTAGCATCTTACCCAAGAAGTTCTTTGTGACATCTGAGAATTTAGCTTGTGCACAAATTTCATTTATAGCCTTCACTCTAACATCTGCTGGTACGGCCAAATCTTTCATGAACTGAGAAAATGTTGATGCTTTAGAAGTAGCTGCGACAAAATCAAGAAGTTCTGATTCAACTTTGTCCAATGCTTTGGCTTTTGCTGCTGCAATGTATAATGCGGATGCATAATTTCCAGAGCCACCAAACATAGCCACTGGCACCTGAAGAATAGCGATATCATTGCATAAAGAGCGATATCATAATTGTACAAATAGTCCATTGATTTGAAGAAGCCTCGACAGTTTAAGAGTGGGGTTTACTCTGTTAATAGTTTATTTAAAAATGGTTAAACAAGCACACAGATAACCAAGCAACATCATGAAAAAAGTTCAAATTTAATTCCCCAAAGTGAAAACATAACATAAAAACATCATAGTTGTGACCGGTGTCAAGAACCATGCTTTAATGGTCAAAGCATAAAAATAAACAGTAAAATGTCTCCCTGTTTTTTCCTAATTCGAGCTAATATAATAAAACATTATACAGAATGTTGAACATCATATTTTACCTTGATCTTGGGTTCCTTAGGGGGAGCGGCAGACGCAAAGTTTCTAGATTGCTGAAAAAAAATCATTCCAAACATAAGTCGATGTCCAACAAACAATTCATAGGACACAACAGTTTTCCATAACCAGAACATGGAAATGATAAAGTATAAAGTACGGTAAATAAGTAGTAAATGGTATCGCAAAAAAGGTTGGTTCTTGTTGTATTACTACAAGTTCAGTTACCATATTGAAAAACATTCGGAAAACCAAATCTCTAGAAAACAATATCAGGTAAAATGATTTCAAAACTTTCAACCTAAAAGTTACCACACTCTTCAAAAAACACCCCATTAGCACGAACTCACAATCCGACAACCATTGATCTCGAGAAGCAGTTAGTACCAATCGAGCCACAAGCCACTTACTACATCTACTAATATCTTTCCTTAGCATTTGGCAAACATAAAAATACGTCGAAATCTAAACCACCACCATAAAAACAACGATACCATTTAAAAACTGCATTCTAAGTCCCACAACTAACACAAAAAAAGGGAAATCCTTGTCATTTAAAAAAAAAGATCAAAAACTTAACACAGTTTAACTCACAAATACATCGATAACCAGCAACGCTATATAGAGTGACTCGTAGACTCGGTAAGGGAAACGTAACCATATTTGCAAACACAATTAGCTCATTATCAATGCAAATGTATGTGTGATTTATAATATCTTCAGAATATATTATATAAACAATAAGTGCATACATTAATGGTTTCTTATATACAACAAGTTTGTATCTATAATAACTCTTAAATCATCATAAACATAAAATCTAAGTATGATTTATATATACAGATATATTAATAATAATTTTATAAGATATATCAATGATTACCTCATAATTAGGGGAAATAAGAGCAGCTCGTGTGACCGTTGATTTGGAATGATAATCGGAAATTAGAGATTTTGTGAGGCCATTAAAGCATGATCTGATTTTGGAAGCCATTGCCATTTTACTAGTATCAAACCCTAGAAATGAAATGAAATGGAATCTGTTCTTTCAAATGGAAGTTGTAAGTTTTTGCTATAGCTTTGACCTGTTAAAAACCCACTTATAATATGGGTGACCCGACCTGAGAAATACAAACTTGGGTATCAAATAATAATGTTGGGGTGTAAAAAAACCGTACCCAAATAATCCAACCCGACTTGAATGGGTTTGGGTCATAAGATCTTATTCGGGTTTATATGGGTTATTTGGGTTAATTCAAACCCAAATCTTTTATATGGTTTGGTATATGGGTTAAACATAAAAAAGATTTGGGTTACCCGAATAAGCGTTTTTATTATTATATTTTTTAATAATTTAATATTATTATTAGTAAAACTATACTACTATCAATCACCTTTATATTTTATAGTTTATACTACTTGATTAAAAATTGAATATGTACTTTTATATTTAAAAAAAATGTCTAATTACTTACAATAAGAAATACAAGTTGTCATCCATATTTTATAACTCCATATTATTAAGAATTATATACACGTTTTTTGTTTCAATTCCCAAGTCCAAATCACACTTGCCTACAACTTATGATCACATCACAAGTTGTCTTCCTTACACAACATAATATAAAGGTTTTAAGAAAAACTCCTAACAATCAAAAGTCAAACACTTCCCAAATTTATTTGCTTAATATTTATTTGGGTTTGAATTTGGATACCCGAAACCCGACCCGAACCCAAATAACCCGAATCTTATTCGGGTTGGGTTACGGGTTAGTTTATTTTCATGAAAAACCGAATAACCCGACCCAAATAACCCGAAACCCGAATAACAAAACCGAATAACATCCCTAATACAAGCTCTCAATTGTAAGCTAGTTCATATTCTATCCATTCTTCTAATTCTCATTTTTTGTCAATAAATTAATTCTCATTTTTGTCAATAAATGTTGGCTAATTTGTCTTATTTTCTGAATTTATTTACCAACTAGAATTTTACCCGGGCGTTGCCCCGGGAGACGTAACGATACGTAAATTTTACAATGTGTATAACCAAGATACCGTGATGCTGAGGTGATAGATCTTCAAAGTAAGCAAGCTTCAAAAGAAATCTCATTTTAGTTCAAAACAAAAAAAAAAAGAAAAAAAAAAAACAGAAATATTCTATGAATCTACTTTTGCCGATGAACTTTACCATTGATTTTTTTTTTAACGAATATTACAATTGACTACATTAGGATTTTCATTTATATTTCTAGAAAGAACATTAAAATCACAAATATAGATTTGAAATTTAACAAAAGTGATGATCCAAAAAATAACTAAATAATCTCAATGTTCTATAAGACTATGCATACATGTTTAGTAGCTGCAAACTAATGTAGAACAGACAAAACATTTCAATGTATGTGCAGAAATTAAACCTCATGTACAGGTTCCCTTTAGGTACCTTTGAAGCATCATCGGCAGTGTTCTTTAAAATGTAAAATTGTTAAAAAAGCAAACTTAAACCGATATCATATATTTTGATTTTTTACCCAAATCTATTTTAATTAGCTCATTGCCCAACCCCGCCCAACCTGCCCATACTACCACATCTAATACTAATGATAAACGAAGAAAGATAAAGAGCGTAAGATTCATTAGAAATAAGAATAAAAAAAGCACAAGCTTAAAGGGGGAGCTTACCATGCTCTCTTCAACATGTCCACACAGCCAAAGGTCCATTTGACCCGTTTCCTATGTTAAACACTAACATAAAATCTGTATATTACTTTCAAATGTAAACATTAACAATAACATAAAATCTGTATATTACTTTTTTTAGAGATAAACCACGCGGAAATTTTTCGATATGTTAAACACTTCCATCTTTGAAGAACCGGACCAAACGTCACCATTCATATGATCGTCACCTTGTTGAAAGCGCTCCCCATCTATCTCATAACCAAATTGTTTGGAGTAGTGTCACTAACCTGATTCAATGCTTAAGCAGTCATTCTCCAAAGTTCAAGATAGAAAAGACACTAACCTACTATAAAAAAAGGCAAGTAAGTAAAGTCACATACCAATTAGCCCGAGTGGAAACCTTAAGAGCCACGGGTTGTGGTTCATAGCAAATGTATTCTCTAAAGAATGGTGATCATGCAATAATCTACAAGACAAACACGAATGTAAAATAGAACACTGAGACGAAAGTTATCACTTACTTCACGCACTATTTCCATTGTATCTTCAATCTCTTTCCTGTGGGCTGCAATTAGAGCTTCTTCTTCCTACAAAATCATCATGCGATTTAAAAACTGAACTAACAACATACAGGTACAGTCGAGTTTTATCAAGTGAATCCGTTGACACACACCTCAAGTATTTCATTGACATTTTCATCATGAAGCTTCTCAGGTTCTGAGTGTTTTGATGCCATACTGGCATTAGTAATACTAGATCCCTGTTGCTTATTACCAACAGTTGAAAATTCAGTATTATTAACATCTCGTCTTGGCCAACCACTTTTCTCAGATTTTTCATCACCATTATCTTTCTTCTGCCAATTAACAATCTTTTCAGATTTTTCTTCTCTGTAACTTTTTCTTCGAGGTGGTGATACCTTCTGCACTGTTTCTTCAGTATCAGCTGAACTTGGCATCGAGTATATTTTCTGATTATTTGAGCCACTGAATGTATTTTTTGAATCACCTTTCTCCTTTTCAAGGTCACTGTCATCCCTGCTGTTAAACGAATAACTTGAAGAGCTAGGAGGAGGTTGTTTCTCAAAATCTGATGTGGTGTTGTAAGTGAGATTCTCTCTTTGTTGGCCCCTTCTACCTGTATCAATGACTTTTGCCTCTTGATGTTGCTCGAAGATGTCATCTCCATCAGAAGAAACTGGCATGTTTGCCGATGAAGAGTCTTTACTAGTTATTTGCGAACTTCCAACCTGATCTTTTTTCGAATTTCCACTTTTTGAAAGACTCTTAACTCTGATAATTTATATGTATTACAAGTCAGATACATAAGATTACACACTACATAACTAACCAAAAAAAAATATATATACAATAAAAATAAAAAAAATAAAAAACCATACCTATCAGCATATCTCAAAGTATTGAGAGTGTGTTCACAAGAACCGGCATTTGGAGAAATGCAAGATATCATAACAGTCCTTGAGTTGCCGACAAATGAGTCACGAAGCACTTCAGTTAGCTTGCTCCCACGAAATGGAATATGAAGCTGGTCATTATCAAGAGCACGAATGCACTCTTTAAGAGCCAAAAGGCTCTTATTAATTTCAGCTCCTTCAATCCTGTAATGGACACAAGTAATGCATATTGAACATGATGACGAGAATTCAACCCAAACAAAACCTATAATAGATCCCAAACATAATGCATACTGAGGTATTTGATCTAGTATTGCCATACATGTATGATTAGAGGTGGTAAATTCAGTTCTCATATGATAATGGGTCGAATTGGGCTGGGTTTTTATTGATAACAGTTCAATGGGCAAATTAAAAACAAACTTATTTCCTGTAGAAATAAAGAGAGTTTCCTTATGTGCACATTACCGTGTTTGTCGATCGTTATCAGTTGTATCAGCGCCTCTTTCACTGCCAGCAAGATCAATGAATGAAATTTTCCCCACAACCTTCCCACCTTTGGATTCATTGTCATCATTGTTTCTTCTGGTTCTGGTATCCTTCACCTCATTGTGCTTTTTCACAACTAGCTGTAATATTGCATGTGACCTTGAAGACTCCTCATTAGCACCTGTAGAGCCAGTACTTCTAGCAGCACTACCCCTCTCAATGAATTCTTTTACAATTTGAACATCTAAAACTTCAAACTCTTGCAATCCGACAATGCAAACCTGTTGCCGTCCATCTTCTCTAATGCAAAGTTTCCTACAAAAGAACAGGAGGAAGTTAAATTAAAACTTGAAACATTACTTGAGATGATCATTAAGTATCAATCTAGCTAACTAAATAATACTTCAGAAGAGTACCGACTTTCTATCACTCAGAAGATCATAGAGCTTTCCACCATAGATCTCGAAGTAACTAAGCCATAACTTGAACTTTTGATTACGGTAAGCTGGCTGATTTAATAATCTAACAAGATCTTCTGCAGCTCTAAGTGGTAATGGTTGCATTGTATATGTCTTACCACTTCCTGCAATAATCAACCAGTAAAACCTCTTAAAATCGCCGTTGAAAAAAACAAAAGAAAACCCTCTTAAAATCAACTTACTCAAAACCAAAAAAGCAAGCATAAAGAAACAAAGCATTAAGCAATGCTAATTATGCCTAAAATTATGTTGACAGAATGTTAATTTACTCTAACATACCTGTCTGACCATAGGCAAAACAAGTTGCTTTTGTCCTTTGAAATATAATAGGAATGATCGGCTGTACAGTTTCACGGTATACCTGTTTCAAACAAACAACTAAATTAAACCTGTAGTAGGAAAATCATAGAGCATTTTAGCACATTCATCGGCCTGCAGCATTGAACCAGGCAAAACTAACGAAAAAGAACACATACCACATAAAATGTTTTTTCAATGAGAAGATAATAGAAATTCTAGGTCAATATGTGTAGCCCTTACCTCATCATTGGTTACTTGCTGATCAAGAACAGCATCGAAACAGAACTCATGATTCTCCACATAAGCAGTCAGGTCAACCTTTAAGAAAATCAGACATCAGTTTATTTTCTTGTTAGATGTGAAAACTAATATAACTTCAATGTAACAATCAAATAGGCCTCGTCATCTACTTAGAGTTATGTCCAAACCTTTAGCTTGGGTTCATGGACAGTTAGACCATTGGCACAGACACTCACAACGTCATCCTCCTTGCGAGAAAGTTCCTTTTTATTCAGTGGTCTTTTGCGGACCTGATATAAATATAAAAAATATAAACTCACCATGCTCCACAAATCACTTTAACAAAATGAATTAGCTAGGTTTTATTTTCCTTTGAATTATGCAAGAATCGAGAATTCAAATGAAATGAGCAGCATGTTCCTACATCGTTAGAATTTATTCTGTTTCTTATTGTCTTTTGTTTGTTGGATCGTGTATTGTACTTGCTAGCTTCTTACTAGCATTTTTAATAAATTGTATATTGCCGTTCAAAAAAAAAACTTCCAATCGTTCGCATTACAAGTATAACCATACAAACAAAATGTTGAGCAGAGCATAATATACCCCTACATATGTATTACATAAGGCTTCTATAATTAACTATGTTTAACTAATGCACTTGTGCCAAAGTGATATTGATGACCACAAGAGATAGAAAGAGGAAGAGAGGGAGAGACTACATACCACAACTTTAATCTTGGCCACGTTATTTTCCCTTGAATTGCTTTCTTTTTCAAATGTAGGCAATCCGAGAGAAGCATCTACATCTGTCTGTCCTCTTTGCTGCCGGTTGGGCAGGATATCAAGGTTATTGTTGACTGCTTTAGTAGTAGCAGGAATAAAAGGTGCTTGCTCAAATGGTTCTGACATAACATTCTGGTGAAAGAAAGTAAAGCAATAATATATGAGCTACTCAGTTACCAAATGCAAAAATAGCTTCATTGACTGTAACATACATATTAAAAACTAGTGCAGATGAGAATACACTCCAGGTTATTTATACAAACTGTAAAAATAGAACAAAGATAAGATTATCAGACCCCTCTTGTGCCCATTTATATGATCTTCAAAAGGTTCAGGTAATGATATAAGCGATAAAAAGTATTAAGCAGTGTGATAAGAAATTTCTATACCTACAAATTCTAAAATCAATATAACTAGTTTCAACGACCATCTTGTCCTAGAATCATGTGGGCTTCATTGTTTAGTTAGTTATGGACTTATGGTACATAGATCATGTTTTTCACGACACAGGTCATCTATGTTTTTAATGTGATTCAATCTCTAACCGCATACCGTAATAATATATGAAAAAAAGCATATGTGAACCTATCCGAAAAGTCTCCAATCAAAATGGAATTAAAAAAAGCTTTTTAAATTAAGTCAGTAGATTTGAAGCAATTGCCAAAAATTTCAAAAGCCAAGGCAGCAATTCAAGCAACCACGTAGCCTAAAAACTTGTTTCACATAAAGCAAATATTTCTAAGGCAACTTTTTCTTAAGGGCTAAAGATATTCTGAGCAATGAGATACATACCTCTGTAAGAAGCTCAGTGTCATCCATAGAATGTAAATCCAATAGTCCTGCTCCGAAATCACCCCTGAAATCGGGAGAGTAGAAACCATCTGATGCACCCATGCCCCCATAGCCTTGGGCTGTTGGAGAGAAGGGTTCAGAACCAGATTCACCACTAAAATTAAGGTTCCTCATTAGTTTAAAAAGCCTTTGCTTTTCTTCAGCAGATTGCGCTCCATAGCCCTGCAAACAGATGTACAAGATAACACATTAAAAATCGAACATAACCAAACTAAAAATAACCCTAACAGAATTCATATACACCATAAAGACTCCTTTGCAGTTGAAGAAAGAGGCAGTTAACACGTAAGTTATTGGCATGCCTTTTCCTGTGTAACATTCTATTCCTTAAAAAATTAAACGACTAATTTCCCTTCCATGCAGATCCTACAAAATTAATAAAAAGGGAAAACTTGCCCCAGTGTTTGCACAGAAATTTGGCTGCAATCATTTGAATGTTAAAACACAAGATTCGACAGCTTTTCGCTTAAAAAACGAGGTCCCTATTCAAACCATAGCCCGCAAAAATCAAGTAACTAAATAAGATCAAACTTGAAAATAAATTACAAATTTTCAACCATGATTAAATGGACATTGCTTCCATACCTGCATGAGTTGATTGGGTCGAAAGCGCTGATCATTCCCATTACACGCCACGGGTGAGGCCAGATGCTGCAAACCTGCAGACTGAAGCCATCGTGCCATCACGGCATCTCCAGCATCACTAGCAGGACCATCCGCAGCAGGTTGATCATACAGAGAAGTTGCATTTCTCTGTTGCATCTGGCCGCCCATTTGGCGCTGTGATCGGCGTTGCGGAGCCAACTTTTCTTTCAGGTTTACTCAGAAAAATCTACTCCAACATTCAAACAACAAAAAAATTACTTACAAACATTACATATTAAATAAAAATTATTTTTTAAAAGAAACACTAAATTTTATTTCCAGATCCCTTTAATAATCCTCCAATATACACTTTCAGATTCTAATTCTTATAAATACAAAATAAATATATATATGTATATGCATATATATACAGTATATATATACATACCTAGAAAATAGGGGAAACTTATTAGAACATGCAGATCAATTGGTTAACCTGGTAACAATTAAAAAACAATAATAAATTTAACGGAATAATAATAACAATAATAATGCAGATATGAAAAAATATATTAAAGTAAATATAATCTAACAAAATTAGTGAATTAAAAGAAATAAATGAGAAATGTGAAGAGAATTAAGAGACGTACCGGAAAGAAAAGAAAATATTAATGTGGGAAAATGAAAATGAAATCTGAGAAATGGAGAATTGCAGATCTAGAAATACCAAAATTATAAATTTATAAAAAATAATAAAAAAAAGAAAAGAAAAGATGGAAATGATGATGGGATTTTCATGTGAGATTATGATGATGCAAGAAATGAAGGGATTTTTTGTTTGTTAATCATATGATATTCTAATACGCAAATATATATATTTATTTATGTGTAGAATACAAGCCTTTTGTATCTATCTATATATGTTTGTATCTATATATCTCAAGAGTTAGAAAGAGTGAATTAAAAGTTAAATTATGTATGCCTTGCCTCCTAACTTCTTATTTTATACTAATAATAATAAAAAATAAGTAAATAATATTTTGTATTAATTATTATTATTATTATTATTATTATTATTATTATATATGTATTATATTATTATTATTATACTGGTCTTCAAGTTCGTCTAATAGACGGGTGGTTTTAAAAAATATGTCTTACAGATTTTGTATCAATATTTTTGAGTTTTTATGATAAATTATAGAACTTTTGTCTAATTAAATGAATCAATAGCTTTGATAAAAGAAACAAAACAAAAAATATACATATGTAATAATATATATGTCATCAAACATCATATTTGCATGAAAAAAATTATAAGACATAATCCTGATTAAAATATAATAAAAATAAACTTTATCTTAATTAAACCCATAATATTTTTAGAGCCAATTTTAAATTTGCATCCCTTATTGTAAAAAAAAATGATTTAAAGGGATCAAAATATTTAGATATTAAATAATTACTAAAATTTGAAAAAAAAATATATCTTAAAAAAATAGAAGAAATTTAATCCGTTTTAGTGGATATATACAAAAGTAATTTTCATAATATTTTTACGGATAAAAGAAAAACTAAACGATAAAGATAAATTAGTTTTATTGTTATAAATTGTTATACGTTTAGTTTTAAATTTAATATAATTTTTTTGATAATAGTGTTTATGATTAAAAAGATTAAGATAGAAATTTTTTTTAAAATGGAAAAAAAAAAAAGATTAGAAAATAGACGGGGAAAAATATCTCTAAAAAGGATGTGATAGTATCAAATGTATCTTCAGACTCATCTTTTAGTTATATATATTAGATTTATATAAATTACAAATGTGATAAGCATGTTCATTTATACTTTTATATAACAAAGAGTTTCAAATTCCGGTGTAATGTTATATGGGGGTTGGTTATTGTAAAACAAATAGGATACGACCTTGACCATTGGATCATGATAAAATTGATGCACAAAAATTCATAGAGCACAAGTATATACACTGATGCACGAAGATTTTAATAATACACAATGATTTTCAGTTAAGCAAAAAAGATTGTTTTATTTGTTTTCCTGTAATACTTGTTTTGTTTGAACCATGACCATTTTATACGACGGAATAGATATCTTAATAGTTATAAAAATATATAATTGAATTACAATTTTATTTGATCGAGTAAAGTATCATGTATTAGCAATAGTTATGTTCCCATTCATTACGGATTTTCATTCCGAACACATAATCTCAATTGAATTTTGACAATTACGTTTGCCCATTAATCTTGTGATTTTTTCAACAAATTGCCAAATTTATTTGTAGTTCAGTGAATTGGCTCACACATATTTTTACATATAAATAGAAAGTTTATGGGTTAAAGAAGCAATAAAGGCAACAAAAGGAATTCGTAATTTTAATAAATATAGTTTTGTTTTTGCTATTCTTTTTATAATTTTTTTTTTTTTTTGGTTTTCTTCCACAAAATAAGTTTTGTCTTTTTTAAATTGGGCTTCATTTTTCTTTTTTTTCTTTTCTTTTTTTTGCCTACCACTTATTGAATTCATAATACTACATTTGTAATTTTAATAAATATAGTTTTATTTTTGGTTTTCTTTTTATAAATATCTATTTTTTATATTTATTTTTTATTTTCTTGCACAAAATAAATAAATATTTCATATTTGATTTGGAAAACTTTTTAGCGTAGTTGTGGTATTGCTCTTAACTTTAACTTTTAATCCTTTAAATTAAATATGTTTTTATTCCAATTTTCATATATGATTTTTTAATTTATAACTAGCATAATAAAATTGTATCAATAACAAACGCAAACATAATAATTGATAATTGATGTTAAAGTTACAAGTTTTTTTAATGTTGAAGGCTTAAACCCACTAGTTATGATTATAAAATTAATGTTGAAAACTTACCAGTAAGTTGAACTTACAAGTTTTTTTAATCACTTTATCGCTATAAATCATCATATTAACTTATTTAACAAACCTAAATATTGTGTCGAAGTTATTTAGTGGGTAAAAGATAACTTGTTTTTTTGTATTTTTTTAAACGAAAAATGTTAGTTGTTAGTAGTTAGTAGTTAGCTTGCCATAATAGTAACTAGGAAGTTCTCACGCCGCCCGTTGGGCGGCGCGGTCTTTGAAGCGTGTTGTGTCACTTAGTTGGATGTCTTTGACGTGTAAGAAAGATGGTTCATGGTGGAAATATGTGTCTGTTGGCCTATGGAATATTAAAGGTGTTATCATCTTTTTGTATACCATCTTTAAAAAATCCCAGACGTTCGTGTTCAGACAAAAAAAATACAAAAGCCAAA
>JAOEHQ010040785.1:0-12314 GCA_025447715.1 Asclepias incarnata | reverse complement strand
AGTTGTAGAGACCTGTTAAGTGGTTAATGGTTATTTTGTCCTGAAAATATGAGTAGGTGGCCTGTTGGGTGTGCTTTTTTAGTCCCGGAAAATTGGAGTAGGTGAAGGCCTGATGTCGGTCTATGTCTTTGTTTTCATTTCTGTTATAGCTTTAGATGCGTAACTAGTCGTGCACAAAAAGACCGAAACTGAAAAAGAATACCGAAACCGGTCAAAACCGGTTAGGTTATTAGAAAACCCGCGGGTTTGGGACCAGTTTTTTAGGAACCTGTTTTAAAAACCGGTCCGAAACCGGTTTTAATACCATATATCATTATAATATTTATATCCTATCCTAATACCATGTGTGTATATATATAAATATATATCATATCAAATAATGATCAAAAAAATAATAATGAAAAATCTAATGAGGGTAATTTCTATCAACAAAAAATTAATAATAATAATTTTAAAAAAAGGGAAATGCTATATATAGCTCCCTAGGCTACGTATAAGAACGTAAGTAGCCCAAACCGGTTTGACCGGCCTTTACAAACCGAACCTGCTTTGGTTTTCAAACGGAAACCGGTTTGGGTCAAAAACCGGTTTTGTACACCTCTATGCGTAACTGTCGGAATATGTGACACAAATGGGACAAGTAAACGTGTAATGTTAACCTAGTGTTGCTGTTGAAGCTCGAGGAAGAGAATTACGAGTGTATAGAATTACAATGGTAGGAAGTCCAGACTCGACTTGTCCACAGTTAACCATCTCAATCATTTGTGGCTTGATTTGCTAATCTGGGTAATTTATATGTGCTTTATTATCCAATTTAAGACCAAACTGTCCAAAGTCCAAACTTGAATAACCAACCCCAAAAGATGTTGCTTATTAACAACTCCATCTGAACTGATGTTTTTTCGTTTATTTGAGAATCGCGGTATTCACAAAAGTTAGTTAACAGCCATCCACTATTGCCCTACATTGCACCCTTCACACGAAAAACTGAAATTGTGCCGCTTGAAATGCTGTTTTTAAATGATACCAAATATATCTCAAATCTAGGCCTTCAAATATAACCACCATCATTCTAACTTTTGCCAAGATTATGTTTGTCTGAAACATTGTCGTGTTAAAAGTTTCTCACTTTCCCTCGAGAAAGTTGAAAAACACAAATCATTGATGATAATTTCCATAAATTAATGATTAGACGTTGTACAAGTGACAAAAGGAAATCAGATTATTCAGATATATGGGTTTACATGTCAAGAAAGATCACACGCACGAAAGAAATTATCGATTATCATGCTTTGCCTCATAACTTCCGGTTTTTGAATTACCGTCGAAAGTAATTATCATCATCCTGGGTTCCCCGCAGTCCTGCATTAGAGATAAACTTTGGCCTTGACAGAAACACAAATACCACAAACATCCAGAGTCTAAATAATAGAAAGCCATGAATGGGTCAAATTATGACAACAACAGACAAATTTCCTATAATTTATACTCTGATATCATGTATCTTGCAGCATAACCACTGCACTTCTACACTTCTTCTACCTCTACAGTGGATATTCTAATGCGATATCTAACATTAAGTTACATGCTTACACCAAAAGCAACAACAAAACGAAATTTAGTGGCACGAGAAGGGATTTTTTAGGACCCTCAGGCCTTTACCCCTTTTGCAGATGCTTGTTTTCCAGTCTTCTCCGGTTCCTCTTCATCCTCCTCATCTGCTTCATCAGCTAGCTTAGTCAGCTCTTCCTGGATCATGAACTTTATGGATGCCTTTCTTGATGTCAGATCTGTATCGAATCGCTTAGCTGAAACAAATTTACAGAAAAGCAGGTTATACACCAAAGTAATCCCTACACTGAGTGACGACTCATGAGGAATGGAGGGTACTTACCAAGCTGCTTGAGAATATCGGTGAAAGTGGCCTGGAAAACACAAAGTAATGCATTGTAGGTCAGTATTTTATGTCCTATCACAGTTAACCCCCAAATAAGGGCTAAGAAGTTGCACCCACAAATTGCGATAACTGACCAATCATGTTTCAATGTAACAACTAGAAACTAACGTTTATAGATTCTTACCGTATTGAAGTCTACTTCTTTAAGGATCTCACATATTGCATCTCTGAGCTCATCATCACTTAATTTCTGCTTTTCCGACTTAGGTTTCTCTTTCACAGTCTTTTTCCCTTAGATAAGAATAGTAGTAACCAGGGTCAAAAGAATTAATATGTATTTTCTTTCAGGATTAAGCAAAACAACTTCGAAATGAATTTTCACTAACCAGAAAGCAGAAGCTATTATTGAAGGTGGCAAATCGACCATTCATCTATAATGGATCGATGTCTAAAACTTTTTTTATTGAGCTAAAACGGAAATGGGTCAAACACAGATGAAATAGATTGAAAGTCACTACAAGTGAATTCAAAAGGCATAAACCTTCAAAATCGTTTTATTTAAATCAGGTAATTATTCTAATAGTTTATAGTTTCTGTAATCATATTTAACACAACCTAACCCCCCCATATCAACCTGCATATAATCCAATTCACCCACCCCGCCCATTCTGCCTTTATTATGGTAACAGAAAAGAGATAAATAAGTCAGAAAAGAGATAAATAAATCCTACCAGTTTTCTCTTTGGGAGCAGCAGCCTTCTTTGTAGTTACAGGCTTCTCTTCAACTGCTGCATCTTTCTTCTTCCTGGAGAAAGTCTTGTGACCAGGATCACTTTCCTTAGCTTTTGAGCCACTTGTAGATGATTTGGCCGGCGTCTTCTTTTGAGGTGAGCTATGCTTTTCAATTGTAGCTACTCTTTTTGTTTTAGGTTTCACATCCAATTCCTTTTTTGAAGATTTGCTTGAACCTCTTTTGCGCTTCTTACTTTTTTCTTCTTCGGACTCGGGTTCGGCCACATGTTCTTCGCTTGCAGTCTCCTCGGATTTCTCATCCTCGGACTTTTCTGGAACACCGTTCGCATTTTCATGTTCTTTAGTATCTTTGTCCTCTTCATCTTCTTGATCTTCCGAATCATCTGTTTCAGGTGCATCCTTCTTATTATCCTCTTCTGAAGTACTTCTACGCTTCTGCAAAAAGAAACAGCTCCAAATGAAGGAACGAGCCTTTAAAGTTGACAAACTAAAGGGGTGTCTGGATAAACAGATTCTGCTTCCAGTTATCTAGAGATCAAACAATCAGTTTCTCACCAGCATCAACAGAACTGATTATTTGAAGGTAAAATCAAATTACTTATTTACCCCCTCTTCATAACCTAAAGTCCTAAAGTGAAAAAGTTACCAATAAAATTAAGAACAGTTTCTAACTTTTTTTTATAAAGAATGCTTTTTTTATTATGATTTTTCTGTTCATTTTAGCAATTGATTTATTGAGCAACTCAGAATTAGCGAAACACTCATTAATCTGGTTATCTGATCATTGTAACTTTAAACAACACAAACACACACAACCAGATACTATTTCTAGAGCCCGTTTAGCAACACTTTATTATTACATTCTATTTATTTAAAAATCACATAATCACTATCAAATGGACATCCAAACACGCCCCCTAAAATATGGGGCTAAGCTATTGTAGTAGCCTATTCATATCCTATTAAGTATCACCAGTGCAGGGAGTAGTGGAGAACATGATAAGACATCAAATTCCAACTACTAAAAATCTCTCCTATTGTATATTAAGTCAATACATTTCTAATAGTTAACTTTTTTGCATTTACGAACAGGAGTCAGGAGGAGGTACCTTAGATGAGCTCTTTGACGGTGTGGCCCCAGAGGTTGATCTGCTTTTCTTGCTTGCACTCTTACGCTTTTTGCCTTTGCTTGACTAAACAACATGTGATACAAGATGTGAGCCGTAACACTTAGAGCATTATGGCAACAACTGCAGTTGAAATGCAAACCTGTTCTTTCTCTGCAAGCAGCTCGCTAGTAGTGGCATGAGGAGCCAACATAAAATCAATCAGCGTCGCCATGACATCTTCCTGTTTACAACAAGTCTTTCAAGAACTGAATGTGGCTAATTGATAAAGACTTACAAAGCAAATTTACAAACGAGTCATATAATAACTAAACAAACCTTCTTTCCTGTAGATCTGCTGATGGTAATGTCAAACAGATCACAGAGCTCCAACAGCCTCTCTTTCCTAGACTTGTCAAGCTTTTCTCTCATTTTCAATTTTTGCTTCTCCTGCAATGATGATCAATCGATGTAAACTACTAGCAAGACATTAACTGATGCATGTATCCATATCAAATTTCAATTTCAAATGAATGGAGCAGACATATTTATGTATAGCAAGAATATTGCTGCTAATATATCTATATATCTTAACTAGATGAGTCCGAATTTCAATTCATCTGTACTCGCCTTTAAAGATTCAAAAACAGCTTTTCTATCTTTTTTTATACTACTTAGGTTGATATCATCCACACTCTTCTACACACGAATTGTTTTGTACCTCATTTTCAGTCCAGACAAAGCCAGAAAACCGCAAGATATTACTCTTGAGCTGCAAAGCCTGCAATTTGAACACAGGATCCTCTATTAATGGAGATATACCAAGTCCACAAGCACATCAAAGAAACTGAAGACCGATATTTGAAGAAAAAAGTTGCTTTCAAAGTCCTTACATACAGAGATATTCATAGAAGTACCGAATATGTGTACACATCGCTATATTAGTAGACATTCATGTTCAAAGTATACCTTTCCCTGCCTTCCAAACAAAAGATTATGGAGCACTTTGAGAGTGTCATCATTCGACTTCCTCTTTGATAATTTGTATGCAACTGTAAAAAATACAGAATTTAGACTACAAGACATACTCATCAAGGAAGTAAAGATTGGCAAAAAAAAAATCCATGCAAACTTCCCAATTGCATACAGGAGGTTTCCTGTGGCCATCCAAACACCAATAAAAGTTTCTAAAGTGAAAGATAGACCACTAAGGACTACCCAATCCCTTCAATGTTTTGGAATAAAAGAAGATATATCACATGACATATAAAAATCCTACAAGTAATATCGAGCAAAATTACACTAAAGTCCAACAACTAAACAATTGTATGCCAGCTGATGCAACAGTGCACAGATTAATGTTTACCATCTCTTTACCAGGGTTCAGTAATATGTGCATCTTGAATTCAAAACATCCATGTTATCTAATAATTTACCATATCTCGTGTTTGAGTAATGCCTACATAATTCTAATCATATGCCTCAGCAAACTATCCATATGTATAAACAACAGTAATCTCTATAGACAAAAGCTTCTTAAAGACAAATATAAACTAAATAGAGAGAGACCTCATTAAGATCAATAAATATTTGTCAAGAATGATTGCACAACTTTGCAAGCCACAAAACAACTTGGTAAGACCAACCAAGACCCTAAATCATTTATCACAGGAAGATAGTTTTACAAGGCGGCACAGTGATGGTGATCTAAGAAAGGGGGATCTGTGCTCAGATATCAAGATAGGTTTCTGAATGTCCACCGTATTACATATACATAAAGGTTCTTTTGATATTGTTGTCCAGTATCTTATTTCCAGCATACATTAAGACATAAAAGGTATACCTGCTACCTATTATATTACTTCAAAATCAAAAGAAACTTCAATTGCATAAAAATCAATTCTAATATAAGACGGAAACTGGACAACAAAATTTAAAAAGTGAAAAACTTATGATTATTACCATTTGGAATATCCTTCAGTGCTGTACCACGGCCCTGCACGTCATAAAAATAAATTAAAGCGGGTCAAAACAAGATGATTTACTCGAGTCACTAAAGAAAAAATAACAAGCACAGTCCTGAAGTTCTAAATTACATAACCACCTTGGCAATATGAAATTCCTTGACAGTGTCTTTGTCGATGACTGCAACCAACCGTTCTACAGATTTTCGCTCTCGTACAGGCCGCTCAATTGTAGGAGCAGCAGGAGTTGTGGGTTCCTTCTCCTTTTTTTCTTTCACTTTTTTCTCTCCTGATTCCTTCGTCTTGCTGTTACTTTTTTCTCCACCGCTGCTCTTCTTTCTTGAACTTTTCTTTGATCCCTTCTTTACCTGTTTCTCCTCTTCCTGATTCACCCCTTCCTGCTTCTCCTCATCCTGATTCTCTTCGTCTTGTTTTGGAGCAGCAACTTCTACATCCTTTTTCTCAGTGTCCTCATCTGGAGTTTCCTTCTCATCAACTTCCATGGCTTCACTCTTGGGTTCTTCACCTGCTTTCTCTTCTCCTTCCTTCTTATCTTTTACCACCTCCTCCTCTTCCTTTTCTTCTTCTTTCGCATTTTCTCTTGCCTCTTTATCTTCTTTTTCAACCTCAACTTCTTTACTTTCACCATTCTCATTATCCTTTCCATCTACTTCCATCTCTTTAACTTCCTCCTCTTTCTCACTCACATCTTTAACCACTTTATCCACAACCCCGTTCCCCACCGTCTCCGCAACTTCATTTGCCGCATCTTCTTCCCCCATAACTATCCATCAAACACAAAACAATTAACTAAAAACCACATCACCAGTTACAACACTCAACCAGCACAAAATATTTTTTTGCAGAAACACCGTAAACATCCAAGTTCCAACAAAAAACATCACCGACCCACAACAAATATTGTAGCAAATAGATACACAAAATAAACTCCAGAAACCCAAATGAATTCCAGTGAGAACAAGAAAAACACCGTCATATAACTTCACAAAGTTGAAGTTTTTAGTTTCTAGTTTCCTTCTGAAGATATTTTGTTTATAATTCTGTTTTGTTTGCTTGTTCTTTCAATCAAATCTTCATTCACTATATTACAAATAGATAATCTTTAAATCAAAGCTTATTCATTTATAAAAGCTTCATACTACTTTACAATGTGAAGTTTCTACTTTTCGGCCCAATTAAGCAGAACAAAAAACAAATATCCTCAAAAGGAAAGCCAAAACTAAAAACCT
Source organism: Asclepias incarnata (assembly GCA_025447715.1). NCBI lineage: Eukaryota > Viridiplantae > Streptophyta > Magnoliopsida > Gentianales > Apocynaceae > Asclepias > Asclepias incarnata. The sequence continues at coordinate 5,344 of JAOEHQ010040785.1, read as the reverse complement.
CACTTTCTAAAGTAATACAAACATTTCGTAAACTAAAAGCTTCAGTGAGTAAACTAAACATACCAAGTGTTCAAAATCAAAGTATTAAGCTGAATAAAGACGACCGAGATCCAATTTCATTAATTTATATACAAATTTTACCGAAAGGGTGGGGTTGGGGGGGATCGTACACCACGAAAACCACCAGATACACCACAAGATACAAATTTTAAAGCAGACTATACAAACAAATTAACGCAGTCGTTGAGGTGCATGAAGTAACTTCCGCGGTGTACGAATCACCTCCCTTACAGGAAATGAAGATGTTCTAATACATTTATCTAATTTCTACAAGCTGTAGCAAGATCTATATATACATACACACACTTATCCGCAAAAAAAAACAGTTGACTTTATTAAGAAATAGCTAAAAACCCTAAAAATATACAGTTCAAACATATAGATACAAAAAGAATAGCATATAAAATTGAGAAGGATTACTTACAGAAATTAGGGCTGAATTGAAGGATTTAGGTTTGAAATGATGAAAAAAATTTAGTGAGTGAGCGCTTGTGTGTGAGAGTGTGTCTGTGTGTGTGTGTTCGGACTTGAAACACGGAATTTAAAAGCAGTTAATAATCAATAGTTAATAATTTGGCATATTATTCTTATCTTATTTTATTTATTATTTTATTTATATATAGGAATAGGAATGGAATATAAGAGTGGGGTTTTGATGGACGGTTGAGATTTGATTAACTGGGAAATTGAGAGTGGATGATGATATTTGGATCTTAACCGGCAACTTGACTTGTTTTATGAAATTTAGAATTAGAATTTGAATTCAGGGAGGTGTCGTCAATGAGACTTCCTCACGTGTGTGCTTTTTTTAGGCTAATTATTGGAAAGTTCATAGACTTATCTCAAAAGCCTATTTTGGTTGTATATCTATCAACTTTTTTTTTTTTCCTCCAAATTATATCTTTTTATTATGCAATAAATAGTTGTACATTGTATATAAATTATTGTACTTTGAGGGATGAAAATAGAAAAAAGAAGGTGAAAATAGGAAGCCTTTTTTGGTTACCGAGTTTTATAAAAAAAAAATTAAAAAAGTTAATTACATTTTTCGTCCCTGTGGTTACTAATTTTCACAGACCATCCTTGGGATCACAAAATTACGTGTTTCATCTCCAGGTTTGGAACTCTGTTAACAAGTTTGGTCCACGACCCAAATGTCCTATAAGTTGGTTGTCACGTGAGACGCACATCATGGGCATTCTTGCCATTTCCTTTGTGAGAGACCTTTTATACCTCAACCACGTACTTTTTTTTGAAAAAGATTTATAATTTTTTTTTTTACTCTCTTTCTTCCATCTCTCTCTTGTTTCTCTTTCCTCCTTCATCTGCTTTCTTCTTCCTCCTTCACCAGTTATTCATCCATCAACAAAAATCAAAAATTTAAGGCTTTTTTTTATATAAGTGAAAAAATCAAATTGGTTAATTGTTCATGTGGTTGTATTGCTATTGTTCGCACATCTTGGATAAATCGAAATCCAGGAAGGAGGTTTTATGCTTGTCCAAAAAGATGATCGAAATGCAGGTTTATTGGTTGGTATGACCCATTTATGTGTCCACGTTCGATTAAGATTATTCCTGGTCTTCTAAGGTCTAAGAATGGACTTGAGCATTTACTTAAGAAGAAGAAGGATGAAAACAACAAATTAAAGATGTATTTGTTTCTGTCATGTATTGTTGCTGTAGTTGTGTTCTTGTTTTTCTAATTAGAAAAATGGATCTTGTGTAATGTATTGTATTGTATTGTAATGTCAATTTTCTGATAATGAATGACATGAATTTTGGGAATATTTTTTGTGTTTATTGATTTGGTATTGGTAATAGTCAACAAAAAAAAGGACAATTTTACCACATTTTGGCCAAATCAAGTAAAGGCATACATAGATACATACATGAATGTTAACTCAAAGCCATACAAAATAACATCAAAAGTTAATACCTAAAATAACATTCAAATACCAAAGTGCATACCAAAGTCATACATAATAAAGTGCATACGCAGAATAACATCCAAAGTCATACATAATTTAAAAGCATTGTTGAAAAACATCTAAAGTGTAAAATGATACCTAAACCATAGGTTCAAAAGCATAAGTTGAAAGTCTTGTTTCTTTACTTCTTCACATAATTCTTGCCACTTTTTTTGGCAGCCTTCTTTCCTGTTTCTATCCCTTTTTGAGTTGCAATTTGTTTCTTTGTGAACATGTTAAGTGATTGAGGCATTCTGCATTCCTGACTTGGTTGTGGTTAAGTCTGAGTAGTTGGTGGTGTAGTCAGGGGGTGTGGTTGGGTTAGTGGTCTACTCTGGGTTTGTGGTTGGGTTAGTGGTGGTGTAGTCTAGGTGTGTGGTTGAGGCTGACTCATTCCCATTGTTTGAGTCACATAATATGACATGTCATTAAATGAAATATTTATAATGTTTTATGGTAAAGTTTTTTTTTTTTTTCCGATAACAACGGCCATCACTATATTTTCGGGCCATATCTTTTGTAGCCGATTAACCCAACAAACGCGCAAGACTTCAGGAACGAGAAATACAATCTTTTAACTCTCAGTGGTCTGATATCACCATTGACCACTAATTAGCTGCACTTCTTAAATGAATAAAAAGTAAGAAAGGAGCAAAATCAAAAGCAAAACTGTAACACTCGTCTTTTGAAAATATGGACTTCTAAATTTTTTTGCCTAACAGCGTCAAAACATAGCAGAAGCATTTAACAAAACGTTTACAATTCATACCGGAATTGTCATTTATTAAAAACCTGGTGTTATGAATCCATATCATAGCAACGGAAAATGAAAATACATAAATAGGTTGAATAATAAATCATCATAAATACAACGTCTAAAGAAATGAAGCCAACTAATGGGTAACTAATATTGTCTCATTTAAGCTTCTATCTTTCAAGCTACCCAGTCTCACAAACGTCTCATAAATCTTCATTCACTAACCTGAGGAACACAACACATTTCAACAAAACAAATGTTAGCTTTAAAAGCTAAGTAAGATAACACACTTTAATAAAACCTTTGCCAATTCATTCATTTAGCAAAATCATATATACATGTGTTCCATTATCTTTAGGGTTAAGGGTCTCAGAATGTAATGAACTATACAAGAATATTTATGTTGTGTAATGAACTACTCGGATGTTCATTGTATGTAATAAACTTTCAAATCCCGGTTATTAGATGTAACCGGGCATATGTGGCAACTATATAAGATGTCACGTCCAATGTCACGTTGTCAGTTTTCAAGTTTTTGATTGGTCAGGTACATCTGATAGCCGGGATTCTAAAGTTCATTGCATACAATGAACACTCGAGTATTTCATTACACAACATAAACATTCGTGTATAGTTCATTACATTCTGAGACATTAAACCATTATCTTTAATACATACATTATATATTGTCATTATTAGCATATACATCATATTCGATCATCATTAACATATACATCATAATCCATCATCATTAACATATGCATCATCATTCATCATCTTTCACATACACATCATATTAGCATATTAGGATCCACCGTTATCCTAATTTATGCCTATCATATATTTCATTTTACTTTCATCTTTTGCCCCAACATAGGCAACATGTTAAGGAAAGGCATAGCCAATCCAAGAGTAGACCGTTTCCGCCTTTTAGTGGTTAGTCACGCCACTCGGAATTCTCATATCAACATAACTAACCACAAGGATGAATAACACGAATACCCCCAAGTGGTCACTGTATCACACTACCGCCTTTAAGTGTGTTCCAAGAGTAAACCGTTTCCGGCTTTTAGTGGTTAGTCACGTCACCCAGAATATTCATGTCAACATAACTACCCACAAGGAGGAATATCACGAATACCCCCAAGTGGTCACCGAATCACATGGAACAATTAAAAAGTAAAACATGTTGCCATCGGATCTTTGTTTGACTTACGTATCAAGGAGGCATGGATCCTTATGCTTTCCCTTGTTCCACTTCCTTCTTCAACTCCATGAATATATGTGATATATTTATTTTAGGGTTTCCAAAGCAAAATGAAATAGATATAGTTACAAATTCCCTAAATTTTGGTTTTCAGTTTTTATTTCTTATCTGGAAAAAAAATTCAAAACATTAAATTAAATTAAAAATCCACATCAGAAATAATTATATACATACAAGCATCAACAAGTTTCTATGTCTTCTTTTCTTCCCTTAGGTGCAGATTGTAACATTGATTTCGACAAAAAAGATTTTTTTAGGTAACTACTTAGTACATGTTTATGGTCATAGTTTGAATACTTTCCAAGCTATTAGCCCCCATTTTTTTAATGACCATGACTAGCAAGCTTTTAAATTTTTTAACTATGTATGGTGACAACCTAATGTGTTTCAAATTTTTTTAGCAATGACACATATCTAAAAGATTGAAGGTGGCAGCGTCCAGCATCCGTGATAGTAGTGTAAGAGAGAATTGTATGAGCATTATTACAAAGTTAATTATTTTATTTTATTTTTTATTTTTTTATATTTAACATTTATTGTTATGTTGACCTTTTAATTTATAGTAATATTTAAAATTTTGTTCTAATTTTTTTTTTTGTTATGACTAATTGATATTGCATTAATTTGATTAGAGTATTAAATGCAAAGATAAAATTAAAATGTACTGTTTTATGATTTATTAATAAAAATTTGATCATCCTTATAAGGATTTTGATGTATCGGAGCTTCTACGCATTAGTGGCCGAACCGTGTATATTTCTTCTTTCACTCATATGTCTAAATTAATGAGTTTGATAGTCGAGTTAAAAATCGAACTCATTGATCAAACAAGTTTACAAAAAATGGAATTATCAACTAGGTCAGAACCCTTTATAAAATGGTTATGTGAGAAATGATTTTTGATATGAAAACATATAAAAATGATGTATTTGACTATATATATAATTAATTCATTTTTTTTAAGACACTAATAAAAAAGATATAATATGCATTGTTACTGAAACAAGGCAAATGGTGAGTAATTGGCTAGGTATGGTTGTCCCTAACAGACATCCCAAGGACCTCATTGGTTGGATGGATGGAATGTCGTTTAGTTCAAAGACGCGTACCATTATGGAAGGTATTTTTTTCGTATGGTGGTGGCTCCTTTAGAAGGCTAGAAATAACTGTGTACACAATAATGTTCTTGAAGATAGTGTGCAAGTCTTCAACTCGTTAATGTCGAACTCGTTCATGTGGTTTCACAGTCGGGGGAAGAAATTGTCTTTAGATTGGACAAATTGGGTGGCAAAC
>JAOEHQ010040774.1:0-12314 GCA_025447715.1 Asclepias incarnata | reverse complement strand
CCACCCCACCCCCCACACACACCAAGTAGATTAGAACATGTTTTCTAATATGGAAAATGAAAATACATTTTCTAGTTTTAAACGCGTTTTCAAAATTTTTATTTGTTTTCTAGAGATGGAAAACTCCTTTCATTTTCTAGAAAATTAGAAATAGAAAACTAAAAAACATTTTTCACAACTAAACGCGTACCCAATATCTATGAAATATCAAGTTCAGGAAAAACTTTGTAGTGAGTAGGTTGGTGTGCACGTTTCTAAAACGCATGTTCGTGTTTAGAACATATAGGTTGGTGTTCCATTGATTAAAATGATCACAAACTTACAAGATTTAATGGGATAGTAATGCACTATCCACCATTTTATGCATATGATCTACTAACTAAAAGAATTAATAATTTCCATTCAACGATTGAAAACTATTCTACCGCTTTTGTTCGTGTGCCGTTTTTCCTTCAAAAAACTCTGCCAGCATGCGCTCAAGATCCTCTGGCTGAAATCTGATGTACTTTGAAGGGTTTTTACCACCCTCAATTAAAGGTCTGCATAATCATGACAAAGATCATGTTTACTGCACATGTGTATGACTATTAAGTAGAGACGACAAGATGCACAGGTTGGATAAATGGTCAAAATGCCGGGTTGGTTTGAATACATTTTGTTCAAAGTAACGAACAACTTTTCCATAAGGTATGATTATAAAAATACACTTTTGGTGACGATTGACTTGTTTCCTGTTTAGCTAACTATAGTGTTCATAGATGTTTGATCCGTTGATAAAAACATAACCCAAAGCAACCAATTCATAGCTAAATAGGTCAAATTCATCACTTCCAGCAAAATAAAAAACGTACCCGAAACGCTTTTTGAAAGATCTATAGGCAGGTAAAAGGACTTCAGCAACAGCCAGCCTTAAGGACTCACGTAATTCACTGTCGGGAACAGTCCATTGAGATTGCCTTTGATGTAATTCCTCAAACTGAGTATTGAATGTCTTGAACCGTTCTTTAACCGTTGCTCGAGACACTCCAGCGGTGCTGGTTCCATCACCACCAGCAACCTGAACCGTGAGGCACTGTAATAACTGTGGAATAAAAACGAACAATTAGCATGCTTTTGTTAACATAGATAACAACATACTAACTAATAGAGCTGGGAAAATGGGTGGGTCGGGAGAGTTGGGTAACTGTTCAAAACGGGCTGGGTTGACCTGAAATACTTTTAGTCCAAAAAAGTTCAAATTAAATGATTATACTTGATTTCATTGATTATATTAATTTGTTAAAAGTCTAAACTTAATGGAAATAGTAAAGTGACTTTTAACATGGTTGACCCATTCGACCCTATTGATAATATGATGCATTCCTTTCTTGAGGAATTTGCTACATATTACCGTTTTGACGCATTGGAGGAAAAACCCATTTATAAACTCGATTTAAAACTAAATTAATCAGAATTCCACTACTACGTAACATTTACAGAAAAACAAAAGATCCCACTCGTTATTTACATGGTTCAACAACTTTTTTTCAGCCGAAAATATTGCTGTGATTTTTTAGTACTTTCGTGAAATCCAGCATACAATCATTGAAGGAACATCACCGATATAGTAAGATGAAAAACAACAAAGGAAACCTGCTTAACTGTTACGTCAATGAAATCATAGGAAACTTTATGGTCATAATCAGACTCGATACACAATAGTACAACATCTGATTTACTGATTCAAAATGTTGCATGTTACCTTTAAGAGAATGAGCATATATTTTATGTTTTAACAAGAACCAACCTTTACACACATCAAGAGTGAATTTTTTTTGTAAAAAAATATGTTCCCATCCAACAAAGGTTAGTTTGTAGAACCTTAGACCAACAAACTCTTTTATACTGATTAGCATGCTGCTGGACAACCCGTCGGTGGATCTGGACCCAGTCATCACCTAACGTATCCTTTGCCTCGGACCTATAAAAAAAGATCATCTTATTCACATAAAAAAAATTAACAAAAGATACTAAGAAAATGGTAGGATTATGAGGATACCTTCGCACAGATCTAACAATGTAGTGGATATTGTTCATCATAAATAATTGGGTTAGAGCTTGATCTTTGTACTGTTTAGATTTTCCGTCTAAATTATTTTGTAAAGCCTGCATTATTTTTGTTGTTATCTTTCCCAGTTGGGCATCTGGATTAACTTCTTCAAACTCTAGAAACAGTTGCTTCAATGTTGACTGGTAACTGCACCATAAACAAGCATTACAACTATCGCAAACTTACCTTTAACTATAATTATGTTTATCAAATATGATAGATTAGAACTTACTCAAATAAGAACTTGACATAATTGATAACATAACTAGTCAAAGGGTGAACGGTTCCATCAAGAACAGCAGTTTTTGTGGCATCTTTTTCAACCGCTTCCTCAAAGTCAACAAAAGTCTCTTGAGCCGTCTCAGCTAAGCGTTTTGTTAAAGCAGATACTGATTCCCGCATTTCAGCACCAGAAATACTTCCATATATTGTATTGAACTGTCAGATAATCATATTTTTAGAAGCAGGTAATTAAGTTGCTGTGAGATTACTGATTGCCATGAATAAAAGAAATTACACTGCGATCTCTAGCTTTAACAAATTAGTACCTCCGGTTGAACTTCTTTCATGATCTCGTACATATCAAGCAGAACAAATAACTTTTCAGGTGACCTCTTGCTTTTAGCAATGGCTTCTCCAAAGCTAAGTAGTAGAGACACACTGCTTGCAGTTGCTTCTGCAAAACACTGATCCATAAACGATTCCATTCCTTCAAAAACTTGATCAGATACTTTCCGTTCTGCAGCAAATAGCACTTTTACCTGTTTTGTTACAATAAATTTTAGCTACCCCGTATTCCAAAGAAGGAAATTAGAGGTGGCAAATTGGGCAGGGGCAAGCGGTTTGGGGAACATGTGAAAGCAACAGTTTTTATGGTGCTGGTCAAAACAGTATGGGTCGCTTTGTAAACACACAATTTTTAAGGGATTTTGATAAATGGTTATGTTTTGAAACTAATAATAGAAATAAAACTTGAGTAAAAACATTAGGAGGTTGCATGGATAAAAAAAATACACTTTGGATAGCTTAAGTTTTTTGTTTGTACCCATTTGAACCGTTAGGGATCAAACGTTACCCATTTGTTAGTAAATGGGTCAAAATTGCCACCTCTAAAGGAAATGGAGCAATACATATTGTAACTTCTTACAGCAATTCGCACAAAATGAATCCAATTTCCTATTTTAGCCTCCAAAACCTCCCATTGCATCTTTTGAACATCATCTTTACCGAGCTTTTCTACTCCGAGTTTTTTAAGAGTGCTCTCCATACATGAAGAACGAGCTTCTCTAAAGATAAGAATTCATATATGAACTTGCAATTTGCAGGATTTATAATCTTACACTAAAGATTCATGAAAGACTTGTGATCATGAATAAATTACGAGTATCAATGAAAAGAAATGTTACAATGTAACTAGATATACTGGATTTGCTCTTACTTGTAAATAATAAATACTTGCTGTTGTTGCCCAGTTTGGAACATTTGGTTGGCTAGATTATTCAACAAAGGTATAACTTTAGGTGGTACGATAGTTGGAAGGCCGTAAACAGCATTTTCTGAACTTTTATGGTGATCTGAAGAATGTTTCTTGCCACCTTCACCCTGAGCAGTTGTTGGTCTAAGATTAGCAGGCAGGCAGTCATATAGTCGATCAGGTTCAACAGGTTTACTGAAATAAAAGCCAACACAAACCTAAGTTGATAGCTAAGCAAAGATCATTAGAAACACATAACAAACTTCATGAGCTAAATAAGAAATAACAAAGAATATAGATATAGATATAGACATAGATGTCACACCTGCAAGCGGTTAATAGTTGCCGAAATTCTTCTTCAAGCATAAATGAAGCCTTTTGAAGTAAGGTTGTGCATTGTGTAATCACCCCAATGCTACTTTTGAGGTTCTTATTAGTGCTAAAAAACCGAACAGTTTGTTTCAACTGATTAACAGCTTCTAAATAACTCTCTAAATCTTCATGTGGACCTCTCATAACTTCAGCCTCAGCCTACAAATTTCACATTACATCCATAATGTCCAAATAAAAATCATAAGTTCATAACAATTAACAGTTTTTTTTGCGACAAATGTGAAAGGTAACAAAATTCCTTTCACCAAATTGTCATTATATGTAATGAACTATATTTTTAAAAACCTGATTGATGTATTTTATTCCGTTACCAATGTATGTAAGTGACCTTCTAAAGCGGATAAAAATGAAAGACGTGTCATGCCACCACACCACCATCATCGATCTGCTATATATATAAGGTGACTTACATACCTAGGTAACGCGCAATAGACGTTTGTTACATCAAATAGGTATTTTTAAAAAATAGTTCATCATACACACGTACGATGCATCTATATTTACGGCAAATGTGAAATTAAGGTACGCAGTTAACCTGTTTAACGAGATCAAACTGGACTAAAACAGCATCAGCAAACTTCAGAGTTTTATCAATGTTTTCATGTGCTCTCCTCATTGAATGTGTTTTAATCTAACAAAACAGAATTAATATTGAAAGTTTCAATTGAGAAATTAAGGATTGGAGCGGTACGTTGTAAATACTATATAAAACGAAACCTGGGTAGGGCGCATGGCGGTTTCAAGAGCGGAAAGACGGAGATCAAAGGAGCCGAGAATGGAGGTCATGTTATCGGTGATTATTTGGCTTCTAGAGAGGCAATCTCTCATTGTATTGGCTCGATCACGTAAGGCTTCCATTGTAAGATCATTAAACCCCATTTTCTCTAATTGTTATATGTATGTATGTATAGTTTCTGATCTCTGATTTTTGCAGTGGTGTTTTTTATTTTTTTTGGTGGTTATGAAAGTGTTTGATTTGGAATGATGATAGAAACGAAATGGGAAAATGAAGTATGAAGGAACCCTTATATACCTTCCTGGTAACACTTTAAGATGGCCACTTGGCCTTTTTAATTTCCTAAATTTAGAATAATAATATTTTGGAATTTTTTTTAATAATTTTTTACAATTATTTTGTTTGACTAAAGGGTATACGTGTGAATGCATATATTAAAACTAACATTAACATTAACACGTGAGTTTTATGTAGTTTTTGCTTTTTGAAAAAGCATGTTATAACCTGCTTTTCGAGAAATACATTTTCAATGTATTAAAATACAGATATTTACTTTTCTAGCTAAACACATTTTTTAATTATTTGTGTTTTACAACCTCACTGATAAGATAATATCTCCAAACGCAATTTCAAACACCGGTTTAAAACTCAACATTAGATTAGATTTATATTGTAATGATAAAAATAATGAAGTGAATGTGAGCATGATAATACACAAGGCTTCTACCACTTCTTTTTTGTATGTTTTAGAGGGAATGGAGAATACACTCATGGAAAACCACATACAAAAAGAATACTTAGGGGTCTCCCAACAATATCACCATTCTCACTGCCACATCAACGTCATATCATTTTTTCTCTCAGAACACCACCAGAACATGACCCCTACCAACAATACTCCCATTCTCAACCCATTCTCATCTCCATTAATTTTTTAACACAAAATTTTATAAAAATAACATTACATGTGAACACCACTTTTGTCAATAAATTACAGATTGAGCCCCACCACACACCCCTTTTCTCATGTTCTCACGAGAACACCATTTTCAGAACATGGTGAGAACACATGTGGTGCCAATGGTGTCTTCGAGGACATGCCCAGAATATGATGAGAACACTACATTGGGAGAGCCCTTAAGACTACCAAGTGACATTAAGCTAAAAGACATTGTATTATTCCCCTTAATTGTCATTTGTCGACACTTGGACTCATGGAAAACACACAAGTAGATGATACTTTTCAAAAAACATCGCATAAATGGAAAACAAACCAACCAAATTAATGGTCCATTTGTTACCAACCACACACACATGCAAAGTGCAAGTATCGTTGTAGACCTTAAAAAAAAAAAAAAAAACGAAAAACAAAAGGATATGATGCAATATATAAGTACACACAAACTGTAAGGGGGGCAAGTGTAAGTGCAGATTACAAAGAAACGTGGTCTTCTATTTGCCCTTTCACAATACTCGAGCCACTTGGGCAGCTTGAGACTGTGGTGTGCTAGATTACGGTGATATGAGAGAGTTATACCGAATACCCCCATTAACATGTATGCGCAGAAGGCAGCCCAGAAAGCATTCCAAGTGAACGTAAATGGTGCAAAACATGCAAGTATATGAAGGCTTAGAATCCCTACACCCATCTTAACGTCTATGTTCCTCCATTTGCGTCCCCATAAGAGGTTCCTCTTCCTAGTTAGCACCACATCAGAGAGCAACATTTTACCATTTCCTGACATCTTTATCCCGTTGGTAACAATGACCAGGCTTTTCTCCATTTTGAATGGCATAGCATATATAAAGTGGGTATATATAAATATCCATTTGGCTTAGTGGTAATCAATAGCTTAGTGTGTACTTTTTTGATACTTTGATGTTTGTATAAATTGAGGTACACGTATTTGTAAGGAATTAAGGGTTTATGAGATTTAGAGAGGCTTGTTGAAACACATGCAATGAAGTCTAACAAGTGAAAATGTTGGTTCTTTTATCTTTACAATAGTAGGTACGCACAAATATACTCCGTATATGTTGCAATTAACTTCGTAGACTTCCAATTTATATAACGGATTTGGTTAATAACTTAACTTTAAGTTTATAAATAAGCATGAGTTTACATGCAGAGGTTTACTTTTTCCATTTATTTAACACTTAAATCATAAAACATACATCTTTAATATCTTTTGTCGAATGATAGACTTGTGAATTGAGTTATGAAAATGTTCGTTAGTTTTAAAGTGAAAAAGTTAAAAGAAAGAAAATGGGAAGTTGAATTTGTCAAATATTCAAATGTGTGCAAAAGGTTACAATGTGATTATGTCAATTAAGAGGAGTCTATTACATTTACATCTACACCCTTGTATATCTAAAACTATAAATCGGGTATGTTTAGTTGAATGGAATGATGTTGGAAATGAAATGAATAAGGTAATGAACTTGAGAATAGAATAGAAGTGATTACATTTCTTTGTATGTTTGTTTTATCATTTGTGCTATTAGGAATGGAATGAAAATTTTATATAAAAAGACTTATTTAACCTTCCTATTTTATAAATTATAACATAATGAAAAGGATTTTTATGTAATTTTGATTCCATTCTAAGATGAAATGAGAAAATAATAGCCATTCCCATAAAATTATTTTAAAAGAATGAGATTCCTAAAGTAATAGATCATTTCATTACAAATTACCAATCAAACACAGTTTTCATTCCGTTTGACTACACCATTTCATTCCTGCTTCTATTCCAGTCTACCAAACGCAAGTGATTCGTCTGGTGGTGATTCAGTTTTATCAAAATTAATTTGCTTCGTTGAATCCTCCATTATCTTGTACATGTTCAAATCCTAGCGGGGGAGTGACACTTGTAGAAGCTTGAGAAGTGCTGGGAGGAGTTCTTGTATAATTAATACTCATTCTGATTGATCAAAAGTAGGCTCAGACTGCACATTGAGTGGCTCTTAATTCTTGACTTTCAACTTCCACTTTTACTTTGAGTTGACAGATTTTCCTTTGAGTCATGTGACTACTTTCGTTTTAAAGTATTTAATGGATTGCCATAGTGTATCACTTGTAGTTGTGCTTAACTCGAAATCCCTTAATTTTAAAGTAAATCACCATTACATCTATAATGTCCCGATGATACTAAAATCATCAACAAATTACCGTTCGATTAAACATTATTGTACAATTGTCTTATTATACCCTAACCAATTGCATGTTAGCCTGTCGCAATTGATGAGCAAAATCATAATGCAGGAGCAAAAACGGTGCATGTAGAAAGTGTCAGGTCGGTACATTGACCTACAAACAGTACAATATTGATGATGATTATTAAAGTTCAATAGAAGATAGAAAAACTAATTAGAAGTAGATGTTGATAATATTTACGTGGATGGCGACAAGTCCTAATGTATGTAGTAGTATCAGAAAAATTTCAAATTTCAAATAGAAAATTTCAAATTTTTTTCTACCAAATTCCGTTAAATTTTTTGAACCAAACGACCCCTAAGTTTCGTACCGACTACATAGCTTTTATGTTGTTTGAGATAGAAGATAAAAGTTCATAACATTGTACTTACATAATTATATGTTTGAAAAAACAAAAAATTACATTAAAAATATCATTATTCTTTCCATCGGTTACAAATAAACAACATTATCAATTAAAAAAAAATAGCAAAAAAGGGCACAAGAATCGTGGTTTCTAACATACTTGTAATTTATCAAAGATAGATTGACGAAGAAACAAGGTTCATTCATATTCGTGTTTTGTATATCCCGGTAATACAAAGCAAAAAGAAAAAAGGTAAATATTAAAAATAATTTTAAGGTCCGTTTTAAAAAATAAAAAATAAGTTTAAGGTTAAAAAATAAAAAATTATAAAAGAAGTTGTCTAAATTAAAAACTAGAAAGAGTTTAAGAATTAAAATAAAAAATAGAACAAAATACATTTTTGGTCCCTGTGTTATCAACTTATTTGTAAGAATAGTCTAAACTTATATGAAGCAATGATTTTGGTACAATAATCAAAGATTGGTAGCAATCTCACTCCATTTTGACAGTTAATTATCAACTATTAAGTGAACCATGTGCTCCTCACGTAAGGGGCAAAATTGTCATTTTATACATATAATGGACCATTTTTGCAACTAGTATAATCTTTTTTTATTTTTTTATTTTATTTTTTTTATGTTCTTCCTCAAATCCTTCTTCCAATCAATTCCCAGATCTATGTCATTCCAAGCAAAAGATTCTCAGATCTATTTTCATATACTAGATGGGTACCCGTGTGATGTGAAATCGGAAATACACAGCATGCGAAATGTCGTGATGACGTTAATTTCAAACCAAACATTTGTGTAAGAAAATGATACCATAATAATATTCTGACAAATTAAAAAAATTATTATTATTCTTCAAAATTAAAATTATAAAAAATTAAAAATTTATTATAAGTTATATTAAATTAATAAAATATAATAAATTAAATTGATAATTAAATAAGAACGAAAGTTTGACTGAACGAATAAAAAAAAGTATAATTAATAAATTAATAGAGTGATTATAGGTATATCAAGTTGAAATGTTTAAAATAGTTAAGAAGATTGAGGAAGGATGTAAGGTGCTAAAAAGTTTAAATTTTGGACGAAATCCACTTAAAAAAACTTGGAGGGATGAAAACTACGAAAGTGTGCAAACCAAATGGATGATTGTACAATTAACTCTTTCCGGGTTTTGGTATTATATGTTAAGTTTTTAATTTAGGTTTTTGAGATTATGAATATTAGGTTTTTAAGATTTGTTGAAGAAGAAAGGTTGATGGTTGAAAGACTTTTGAGAATATAGTTATTAGGGAAACAATAAAAATGAGGGTTAGAAAGATTGGAAGAGGGATTTGAGGAAGAACATAAACAAAAATAAATATATAAATAAATAAATAAATAAAGATTAAGTTAGTTGTAAGAATGGCCTTTTGTTTGTATAAAATGACAATGTTGCCCCTTATGTGAGGGGCACATGATCAACTTAACGGTTGATAATTAACAGATTTGTCAAAGTGGTCTGAGATTGCCACTAAGCCTTGATTATTGTTACAAAATCGCCACTTTACATAAGTTTGAATTATTTTAGCAAATGGGTTGATAACACGGGGACTAAAATAGTATAATGTTAAAACTGTAAATGAAAACAAATAGGTGTAGTCAATGAGCTCTTGTTCTAGCGGTCTATGGAGGATGGAATGCTTTGCCTCTCTGAAGGTCCCGGATTCAAATTCAAGCATTTACGTTTAATTACTAACTTTCGGGAAAAACTAATTACAGCCAATTAACATTTTCCGTTACATTTGCCATTAAAAAGAAGTAACCAAAATACCAAAGTAAACAAGCCATAAAAGAATCCGTGCTATTACCTTGATGGTTTTTTAACACACCCAATTAAAACCATGGAAACTAGAGTACATCCATAACATGCCATCCATGAAATTCACTCATGTGAATACACCTAATATTTGTACCACTCTGTAATTAGATATTTGCTTTTAAGACTAGAGCTTTTAAAAGCTGTTCTAACCAGATAATTGGATTTAAGTTTACATTTTTCGTATAGACTCCAATCTTGATTTGTTATACTATATGAGAAGTGAATTATTGACAAAAATGTTGAAATATATATTACCACCCATTTATTGACACTCAAGTGTTATTAGGTGAAACTACCATGTAATACTTGACCTGAATGATAGCTATTAGACGACTTTGAAACTTACTTTTCGATGTTAACAAACTCTTAAACACGTCTCTGATGCAGTTTGATTTACGTCAAATGGAAAAATCGACGTGCGCGCAGCTACAAAGAACGGAAAAATTGATGCAAATTGGTTACATATATCAAAGAGATTAGAAAATGAAAAGAGGTATTTACACCAAATATTGTTAGGGATTTGGGGCCCAAACATCACAACCGTACGTATCACAACAATCACACTCACAACAATAAACAAAAACTAAAAGTAAGAAATCATGCAAGAATCACAAAAACAATAAAACAAGTATAGAAAACTTTAACCGTCTAGCTCATACATGTGCAGAAGATGATGTCAAGATATCACCAAGTTTTCAATGGAATAGCTAGCAACAATATCCGTAGTCGTTGAAATTTCCTTGAAATAAAAAAAAAAATTAATAAAAAAAAAAAAAAAAAACCTTTTTATCTTTTATTTAAAGATTACTGAAAATACAACGAAAACTTGTGTACATACAGTATAACATCATGTATACGAAAATTATATGAAACAAATTCTAAAAATGCCTAAAGTGGCCCTTGGAATTTCCTTAGAAATTTTGAAAAATTATTCAAGGAAGCTTTAATTTACAAGGACTTGTAAAAAAAATGAAAACAATAAACTATTTTTAAAGTTTTCCAAGGACTTCCAAATGAAATAATAAGCATAAA
The DNA here is from genome assembly GCA_025447715.1 of Asclepias incarnata. Taxonomy (NCBI): domain Eukaryota; kingdom Viridiplantae; phylum Streptophyta; class Magnoliopsida; order Gentianales; family Apocynaceae; genus Asclepias; species Asclepias incarnata. The sequence goes on along the minus strand of JAOEHQ010040774.1, from coordinate 1,158 downwards.
ACAAACTCTCCTCGAAAATGAAAAATCCCTCGGAACCCTCCCAAGGACTTTTCAAGGGTGATCCTATTAAGTATTGACACCCGAACATTCCTAAAGACACTCCTCAAAAGGGGAGCGACTAGGTCGTCTCAATTGACAAAAAAAAAATCGCCCAGATTGTAAAGTCACATTATTCATCCATTTTGAAGTTTATTTATATTATAAAATATTAATTAGTTACTTGAAATTTACATTTTAATTCTACAACTTATTATATATAAACTCTTAGAAAGTTTAAAATATGTCATTGTAATTTTTATCTACGTTTCGATATAATTTTCGTCACAATCGAAAACCGAAAATATTTGTTATATTGGACGAAAATATAACAAATATTTTCTGTTTTTGATTGCGAAGAAATTTATATCGATTTGTAGATAAAAATAAATCATTTAAACTATACATCAAATGTTTAGAATAATAGTTTTAAATGTTTTATACATCAAATGAATGTGTGAAAATTCGTTCATACAATGAACATTTACCCAAAATTCGTTAGACGCCCATGCCATTAGCCATTTTGAGAATATAACTATTTGTAGTAATCACGTTGCTTGTTAATATGCATATGAGCCTTGATGTACTATGTTACTCGCGTTTATTATTTTTAGTATAGTATTTCTCCAACCATTGCAAATAGCCAAATACTTTAGCATTTGTGCGGTTCAAGCTCAACCAATAATACATCCAGAAACCATGCCCCTACCAACCCACGTCCAAACCCATCATAAACTAGGCCCATTTTAGTGTCGAACTTCAAAATCAGTCAGAATATGTATGTCGTCCAGCCCTAAAACCAACAAGTAGTATTCAGTCTAGTTTTTGGGCAAATTCGGTTTTTGGGTTTTCTTGGGTCACGCCGGTCCAGCCCAAGTTTTGAACCATGTCATGTGTATGAGTGTATGTGTATCCTTACATGTCAAGACATTCTATCAATATAACTAAAACGCATATAACTAAAACACGATTAAAGAATTCTTTACACATTTATTAAATGACACGTGTTCAATTTAAATTATTAAATACTAGGAATGTACTCGCACGATGCGCGGTGATGAATGATTTTTCAAAAAATTTAAATTATAGTGGATATTAAATTCGTAAACTTCATTCAGTACA
>JAOEHQ010040763.1:0-12315 GCA_025447715.1 Asclepias incarnata | reverse complement strand
CTTATCTTGCCCTAATCTAACAATAAAAATCATATTCGAGTATAATTGGGTAAAACTTATTATATGGAAAATTGACGGATGTCACATTAACTAAGATGCATTGCATCTTAGTGCATCTTAGTAACTAAGATGTATTTCAGTGTTAACTAAGATGCATTTTAATAGTTAACACTAAAATGCATTTTAGTTAATACTAAAATGCATCTAAACTTCATCCCTGTCATCCATGGCACTAAGGGCAGTTCCCATATCGTATCAAACCACCACACGATCAGGGTCGCCACCCATCAAATCCAGACCATTCCCAGTTGCGTCCGGCATCCAACCCCTCTATAAATGTCACGAGGTCAACGACCGAGAAGGCCAAAGGCCCCCTGAATGGCGCAGCCTTTCGATTAAGGGCTGTCGCCCGTACCGAATCACAGTTTCCGGCGATGGTGGTGGTGGGGGTGGCGGGGAAGAAGGCAGGTGGTGGTGGTGGGGAAGAACAGCTTAAAAAAATATAAAAAAAACCTTCGCACGTTTCGCACGATAAGAAACTTCGTACCATATATATATATATATATATTATACATTTTGATTTTGTATATACATTATAACCAATAAGTTTATAATTAAATAACATTAGGAAACAAAAAGAGTGAATGAGGAGCATTCCTAATAGTTATATATAGCTTTTGTCATTATATGAAAGATAAATATATGAAATTATAAAGAAAAATATACAAATAGTTATATAGCTTTGAATAAAATAATAATTCGACTTTAAGTGGACATGATGAGTTTCCATATATATCCATTATTAGTGTATATATATATGCCAAACTTGAAGGCTCGAGGAAGACTGGATTTGGCATCAACAAATTGTATACATAATAATGGAAACATACATGGGGGATCGAGGAATCGAGGATGCATTAATAATTAATACATATATGTCATTCAAGTGCTCGATCAGCAGCAAAAGAGGATGCAATTGTGGTAGAGTTTATGAGACGGATATATAGGGCTAGCATGTACACTCGAGGATTATTTCGATCTGCTATATATGTGATCTTAGGATTCTTAGATAGATATATAAGTTTGCAACGGGCTGAGAGATCGAACTTTATAATTACATTTTGGGGTTTGTGGACGATCGAGACGTACGAAATAATAATGCTTTCATATATATATGGTCAAACCGGAAAGAATGGATATATAATGCAGTAGAAGTTATGGACTTATGGCTATACAAGCTTAGTACTTGTATGTTATCACAAAGCTAACCAAAGCGAGATTTCTAAAAGGGATGTTTCTAAGAAAGGCCAACGTTGCTACAACATGAGAGAAACCGGGTTTTGGTCGACTGTATCAAAATGAATATTTATATTGTGATGCATCTTGGAAAAGGTTTGGGTTTTGTAGCTCGTAACGGGAATTTCTTGTGCTCGTCCTGAATGCTATGCGAACTCCTCCTAAGAGACAGGGCACTCCCCCATGTTGCAACAGTGTTTCACACACTTAATTCGCATAAAATGATACAACATATAGTTCTGTAGACTAACTTCAAAGCAACAAAAAAAAAAAAAAAAAGGTCCTTTAAAAAAATCGGCTACACTTGAAACAACCGAATTCTACTTATTAACAGATAATCACACAGATCGACTGAGGTGTGTTGGAATGGACTACACCATGCAAAATGACAAGTACTAAATTAGCATATGCCCTTAATGCAATGTATAAGGAAAATCATGTCATGTCTAAAGCCATAAATTTATTCGACCTTCAAATACAGCAATGCTTGCACAGACAATGGTTAGCATTTTGAATCGACAGTTTGTGACATCTCGAGAAATAATTTTGGGGGGGAGTGGTTTCTCAACTTTAACAAAAAAATTGGATGTGAAAGATGACAATATAAACAATAAAAAATAAGTCTGTAACTAAGAACGAGTAAAGAATACTGTTTGCATAACTCTACTATCTTAGATGTGAGATGAACGGTCACGGCTACTTCTTTCTGAATCGTCTTTCTTCCATATTGTCTCCATTTTCTGAAACCATTTCAATGGTCGAACCTGAACCACAAATATACACCATGATTGTGTGTTCTAATGAATGACGAGTTTACTAAGAGATGAAAACAAACAAATTATACTTTACTTTTTATTTTCAACTGATCAAACGTGGGTTTGATAAATACCCAAGCTATCAATGTGCAAGTGTGTGTACACAAGTATAATAGTAAGACATATTCACAAGTGTACACAAGTATAACACTTGTGAATATATCTTTACTAGAAATCAAGATCGACATACCTTCCAACGCCTCCTACGGTTTATAGAATTGTAAATTGTTTCCAACCGGGTGATTATATTCCTAAATGTTGGTCTCTTCTCTGGATTCTCATGCCAACACTCTTCAATCAACCTGTGAGATAAATCAAATAGAATCTTAAAACAACTCTAACAGAATCTCCATGACATTAAATAGCATTATAAACAAGCATGAAATAATGGAGGTAGTAGGAAGCTTGAGTGCAATGAGGTAACAGCAGACATTAGAAACAGAATACATTCTTATGATTTAAATATAGTTAAAAGAACAAAAGCAAAGCACGCACACTTTAAGGCCATGGGCATAACTCTTTGGTGGAGCATTAAAAGGAGGGCGTTCTTTTGCAACATACGCTTTAGGAACATCATCTTCATTCTTCATGGCAAACGGTTGGCAGCCTTCAATCATCTTTAGCAGGATCAACAGAGATCAGATAATCATAAGTTGACATGACCAGCGGAAACTTGCGATAACTCACATTATAAACAATTATATGAAAACGATTAACCAACATAAAACAACACTTATTGAGACGGGATATTCAAGGAAACATTGAAGCAAAAGAAGCTAATAAGAACTGGTGATTTGCCAGGCAAATAACATGGACCTTACATGCATGTTTATAGGTGAGAAGCTTATAAAACCATACCTCTTGTAAAATCAAGGCAAATGAGAAAACATCCACTTTGGTATCATAGTCTTCATTTCTGAACACCTCTGGAGCAACATATCTCCCTGTTACAGGACATGAACCGCTCAGAAACTCAATATAGATTATGCTACTCCACAACTTAGATAGAAGGATAACCTATTTCGACTTCCTCTGTTGATATTTGTGTGTAAATGCTTGTGAACAGTAGACTAGTAGAGAGAGTTAGTCATAAGTAGCATTTCCTTTTTAATTGTTGTAGGGAGTATTAGGCGGCAAGTTTATAATAGCTTATACTTGTTTGAGCTTTTTTTAGAGCTTATTGAAAAAATAAGATACTGCAAGTAGCTTTTAGAACTAGCTTGAGATTATAACATGTTAAATTCTAGAAATATCTTTCAAAAAGTTTATCTTATTTTATTGGTGTGTACTTTTATGTCAATTCACATTTTTAAGCTCCAGTTCAGTTACTGTGCCAAACACCCCTACACAAATAACATTTCCAGCTTCCCACTGTAGATATTAGCTTCAATTTTCAGGTCAAGCTACAAGATTCAGCTTCCAGCTAATGTTACCAAACATGCCCATAGTTTCCTTTATTTCGGCCTAAAAGCTCATTTAAAAACAAGTTTATGACTTCAAGGATATACAGAACTTGTTACAAGACGACTCACAGGTTGTGTCATGATAGGACATGTGTTTTTCTTGTTTGACTTCGTTAGTCACTTTCAGCAGCTCGCTGATTCCAAAGTCGGCAACTTTTAGATGTCCAGAATCAGCCCGTAAAATATTCCTGTTTTCTTAGTCGTACAAAAATAAACTACTAACAATTATGATGAAGAAACAGACTATACCATATATAAAAGCAAGAGCATAGGAGGCTCGAAAATTAACTTTGTAATGGAACTTACGAAGGCTCTAGATCCCTATGAATAATTGGCTCTGGTTTATTCTCATGCAAATAGTTCATCCCCCTGATAAATGTCAAGAAAATTATCAATAATATTCACAAAAGAACATCCAAATTCATGAGATACCAGGAGAGGAACTTGCAGTTTCAATTCTAATTGTGTCTAGAAGCCATAAATATTGAATATTATATTATTATCTATACTATTGTATAAGGCATTTATCTTGAGGGCCCCACTCAAAATTAAGACCATTGCCATAAAACTAAGGAGATGGTACGCGAGCCTTTGAATCTCTTCTTGATCTAATATCAGCCTCTATTTCTTATCTTTGTAACCAAACAGCACCTTACTTTTTGCATCATAAATGTATAAACCAACAGAACCACACAAAACACATATAACACCCAAGCAAAGACCCGCTTCCACAAAGGCATTGCACGCGTACAAGGCTAGTAATGATAAAAGCAGGGAACAAAATAACTAAAGTAGCATAGAACAGGAAGAACTAGGCAATCTAAACAGGATTTAATTTAGCAAACATGAAAAATGAAAAGTGTACCTTGCTATATCCATGGCAAATTTCAAGGCTGTTATTGGCTTTAGTGCCCCTTTCCTCTTCAGAAAGAGACGAAGATCACCCTGAAATATACACGAAATAGATATGAATAACAACGTAACATAAGAAATCAATCTGGAAAGTAATGGCAGTGGTTTATGAACAGAGAAAGATACCTTTGGTAAATATTCTGTGACGATCATCATCGGATTACTTTGAGTTACAGCACCCAAAAACTGAACCACATTTGGATGGCGTATCTTCTGAAGTAATTCAAGTTCGTCTCTAAAAGCTCTCCTGTTCGTAAACTAGGAATTAGAAAGCAAACAATATATCACATGTAAAAGCACTAACATATTATAGGTAACTGAACAACCCACACTTTATCCTTATCGGTAAAAAGCTCATCTTTAAGCTTCTTAACTGCAACTTGAGTTCCACGCCATGAAGCTATGGTGAAGGTACCCTGTAAAGTTCCAACAAACATTAACCATTAAAATATCAAGTAAAAAAAAAAAGTTACATAACTGCAGATGACTTGCCTTAGTAATGTCGACACTGTCTGTAAAATCAAGTTCTGCAGCAGCAATTTCATATTCTGGAACTTCACGAGCATTTTTGACATGCATAGGAGCCATCTAAGTATATAATTGTATATACATCATTTAGAAAAAAAACCCACCAAAATAAACAATTAAAAGAACCATAGGGAAGTAATAAAAACGACTTTTGCTGCTTTCAACTATAACAGGCGTCCTATTGTTGTGAAATACAAAATCAGAATATTAAACTACATACAATCAGCATATACATTGGAAAAATTTTAAATAACGATACAAGTTTATATAATGCAGAACAAACGCAAGAACTTTACCAGAGGTTTGGCACCGTGTTTCTCCAAAAGTTTGACCATGTCATGGTTCTTGTAATGGATTGCATCTGCAAGCGGCTGTTTAAATAACTTTAGAATTTGAAGAAAAAAGGTCTAAAACATAGAACACAAACACCGAAGTTGTCAAGTAGAAGAAATAAATTTCTGATAACTTTATACATCAAAATTTTCATAAATGCTATTGTTGTTCTGTTATTTGTGAAAAGGAAGAGAGCATTAGCAAGTAAGTACATCATGTTTTTATTACTGTTATTATAAGTTTCATTTTTCTAGTGTTAAAGTTAAAGTTCCCGATGTATGTGTATGAGCAATTGACTACCATGCCAATTACCTTATGTACTATTTTCCTATCCATGGGACCAACCTCCATTTCCATGTATCAGTCTGTATTGTCCAGAAAAATAAAACTTGGGTTGCAATCAAGTCGAGCATTTTATTGAGCAACTCAAGCATAGTTCGAGTTCGATTCTGTTACAGTCAAGCTTTATTCAGTTCGAGCTAAAGCTCTTAACGGCTTGGCTCTAGCTCTTATCGAGCCTTAAGTAATATATAAGCGTATATATAAAAAGTATTTGTAATTTAGAATTTGCAAACAATGTTATTGTTAAAACTTTATCACTGTTACACTTTTAAACAAGACATTAGAGTTTTAGTCAACTTTTGTTCTAAATTTAATCTTCTAATTATTTTTGTTATTGAATTTAACTTGTATATGTAGTTGAAATAAAATTTTCTTGAAGGGTCACGAGTATAATAAGTCCCTCATATCCAATAAGATATAAACAAAAACATCATAAAACAATTATAAATACACACATATATAAACAATTATAACACACACATATATAAACGGGTAAACAGATGACAGGCAGTCTAACCGGGTATCTGGTGATCGTTTCTGAACCTTTGTTAATATAAATAAAAGAAGAAAAGTAAATACACACACACACACACACATATATATATATATATATAAACGGGTAAACAGATGAGGTTCGACGAGTATTTGACAGGCAGTCTAACTGGGTATCTGGTGATCGTTTCTGAACCTTTATTAATATAAATTAAATATAAAAAAAAAACAAAAAAAAAAGGAAAGAAAAGTAAAAATCTTACAGTGCTACCCCAACGATCTTTAGAATCAACATGAGCACCAGCTTGCAACAACAAAAGAGCAACATCACAAAAGCCTTGACAAGCAGCAACATGTAAAGCAGTTCTATTATCAATATCTTTAAAGTTAACATCTGTTTTTAATTCCAACAATTCTTTTATTCCTTGTATATTTCCTTCACTTGAAAAAAACATTAATCTAACTCTTGGGTCAATCCGATCCAACCCATCTATCTCTTCCGTATCTGAATCCGACCCGGAACCTGAAACACGGTCTGGTGCCATTGATGATTGTCTTCCTAGTGTGAACCTCACTTGGGGTGGCTTTGAATCCATTTTTTTATTTATTTTTTTTACAGCAAGAAAAGTGGATTCTTGGAGAGATTATAAAAATGGGGTGTGGGTGTTAGGATGAATGAACACAAATTGGTTGACCAACTGTCAATTAAAGGCTGCGCTCAACCAAAAAAAAAAAAGAAAAAGAAACACAAGGGGATATTTTCCTTCGGACACGGGTGTAAAAACAAAGTGATAAAATCGAAAAATCGGGCTAAATGACTTGATCCGAAATTAAAAAAGCTTTTTGAAAACCAAAAAAAGTTAAAAACCGTGTAATGATTCTATTACGGTTTTTTATTTTCGTTACTAGTGGGTAATCGAATCGAATTTGATATATATGCGATACATATTGGATTTAAATTAAATTTATGTCAAATATACAAGATGTTTACAATATTTTTAAAGAATTTTTGAATATATATAATCAAAAAAACCATATAAATTTAAATGTAAAAATATATGAAAACAAACTAGCAAATTCAAATGTAGAGAATGTAAATAAAATCAAAATAAATGAATATAATACTAAACATTATTTAGTACAAAGTAAAAAAATGTAATACTGAACATTATTGACGCACTTTTAAAAATCGAAATAGTTTGTAAATCGAATGCCAATCAAATTATTTATAAACAAAAAAATTAGTTTGGCTAATAATGGCTACATACAAAATTAAATAGCTAACAATGTAATTGACTAAGAAATTAAATAGCTACCATTTTTTATTACTATAGTAGACAATTTATATTTTTATACTAATATCACTTTAATAAATGGTTAACCGTGATTCTAACCGAATGTAACCGATTTTAATATAATGTAGATGGGATACCACAATAATTATCATATTAAACTTTATTTATATTTTTATATGATTTAAACTTTATAAATGCATAATTATAAAGTTTTTTATAATATAAAAAATTATAAAATTATAATATAATATAATTTGTGCTAAATATAACCCTTATTTATGTCATTATTTACACCATCAAGCCTTGACATCAGGTAAAACTTTTTTGTTAATGTTTTGTTTTTTCATATATTTTTACATTTGAATTTACAAGGATTTTTTTAAAAATATATTTAATATTATATCGAATATGTGATAAATAACTCGTGTATTTGACACTGGATTAAATCGAGTAACTTATTAACCAATAAAAAGCTTTGATTTCATCAAATTGGAGTTCGTTTATGTCATTATTAATTATATTAAATATTAATTGAAATCTTATTAAATATCTAAATAAAATTCAAATATTTAATAATTATTGAAATTGAAAAGCTAACTTTGAATTCTATATTATTTTTTTATGACACAAACAATAATATAAACCAAAAAAACAATAATATAGAACGACATTTTTTTACTTTGATTTTTGCTTATATTGTTTACATTTAAATTTACCGGTTTTATTTTTTTCAAATATTTTTATATTTGAATTTACAAAGTTTTTCTGGTTACATATATTTAATAATTTATTTTATTTTAAAAATATCGTAAACATCCCGTATATTAGACACGAATCTAAATCTAGTTTGTATTATGTGAAGAATGGGACAGTAGTGAGAATATAAGATTAAATTAAAGTCATACATAAAAGAGGGGATATTTTGGTTTAAAAGTGTCGACCGAAGTAGTTGAACTTTTACAAATTCTAAGATCGATAGATCTTGTTTCTAGTGTCTGTCCACAAGTTTCCCAACCCGGCCGGCCAAGAACTATTAGTTGATAGATGACAAAATAAATAAACTTAATCCTTCATTTTGTACGTACACATAAGGAATCAAATTGTAGAATAACCCAATTAGGATTTGTTAATATTGGTTAAGATTTGCAACAGAAGAACTTTAATTAAATTCGAATATTGGAGCTATCTATGATAAGCCAAGATGCCAAGACACGCGTAGTGTATAATTTACGACTTTGTCTAATAATAAAAATTATCACATCGTTTCCCCTTTAATTTGTCAACAACTGGGAATGTAAGTCGTTAACAAACGATTTACTTGTGTACGTTTTTTTTTTTTTTAACGGTAAATAATATATATATTAGAAAATCAAGCTAGCAACTTGCTAGTTGAACAAGAAATACAAATACAACTAGAGATACAACGCTAATCATACCACACTCTAGAGTCGTCTCCGAGGCCTTAACTGCGAGATTCGTGAAATGAATCAAAAAACTCTCGCCACTTACAAAAATGGACGTGACGGGAGAAAAACCCTACCCATTGAAGTCGTGCCACTGGTTTTTACTTGTGTATGTCTTAATTAACTAGAATACTAAAACTAATTCTTGGTTAACGATTTCAATATGTTTAGTTTTGTATTGTGAAGGAACATAACCTTTTTATGTTGATCTCAACGTAATTAATAGAATCTAATTGATTGATATATATATATATGATGATCATACGGAGTAAAATAATTTGGTAATCATTTTTGTATCCTAAACTGATCATTCATATTTGATACTTTGATTAAGGTCCATTGGAAAATGATACGATGGATGTGAATGTGGAAATATATATATATATATATATATATATATACTAGTCTTAATACCCGTACGATGTACAGATTGACTATATATATAATACGATTGATTTTTTTTGTGTACAGAAAATAAAATCTGAACATGCTCCATCATATGTACTTGGTCTCTCTAATTGTGACCTATGTTACTATTTATATTTTTATATGAGATAAATGTTCTGTTAAATTTGATTTATTATAATACATGCTACTATAAAATCAAACGAAACATTTGATTTGTTAGACTTTTATTTATAGTTTTAACTTCCTTTCAAAAAAATAAAGTTTAAACTAAATTAAATCGTTTTCTTATTACATACCAAATCTATTTTCGGAGGTTAACTGTTGGAAGTTATATTCTATATGTCATGCTTATTTACGGAATGTAATTGAATTACGAACACAAAGTTCAACTCTCAATATTATTAACTTTAACTTGATTAATATATTTGGATATGAAATCCAAATAGATAATAATAATAATATAAATATAAATATAGTTATATTATAGATAAATATAATATTATAATAATTATATGGTAACTATGATTTAAGAATCTTAATAAGATTAATTTTATAGTTATAAGGTAATTATAATTTAGGGATATTAATTTATGTAGATTAAAAGATACATATCATATAAAATAGTTTAATTATATTAGGTATCTAATAATTAAATAATAGTTTTAATTATATAAGGTATTTTAAAAATAACATTTTATTAGTATAAACCAAAAAGACACATGTCATATAAATATTATGTCACGTGTCGATCAAAGAATGCTGTAATCCTGTTTTAGTATATTGGTAGATATATATATATTTTAAATGTGTGAATTACTCGCGAATATCGAGTACTCTAATAATAATTATTTGGTTTTTAGGCCCGTTGACCAAAACCGGTTTCGGTTTCGGGTTGGGTAAAAACCGAAATTTGCCCATGACTAGAGTCTAGAAGCACTAATAAAGTAACAATCCTCATAAATGTTTAGTGAAAATTTTAAGTTTGTGTTGTTTTAGTTGCTATTATTGACATAATAATATGATTGAATTATCGTGAGACAAACCATCCACTAAATTTCTCCATCTCATGAACCTCATCTCAATTTTTACATAAATAACTAGCTAAAAAGGTTACATTTTAATTTATTTTATCTCAAATTTATTGATATTAGTTGTCAATTATGTAAACCAGTGTTTTCACGACCGGACCGGACCGGCCGGCCGAATCGGCCGGATCGGAAACTGGTGCTAAAAGCGGTCCGGTTATAGGCGCTGAAACGGTCGTGCATTCGACCGGCGGTTGAACCGGTAACCAGTGGTTGGACCGAATAACCGGTGGCTGGACCGACAACCGGCCTTTGACCTTTTCAAATAGATTTTGACTCCGGTGGTCACCGGTGGTGGTCGTCGCTGGATCTAAAACATGGAATCATACTATTGAATGAAAGTATAGAATCATAGTGCTGAGCGAACATGATTTCCTTCATCTATCTCGGATCTAAACTCATTTTTACTAAGAGTATCATTACTCCTGTGGTGGTAGTCGTCGTTTGAAATAGAAAAAAGAAGAAAAGGGAAAGAGAATAGATAAAATTGACATAGAGAGAGTGTGTAAATGAAAAAGATGGATGTCATATGCGTACTACAGCTATATATTGTGTACTTTTTTTTTTAAGTATGCTATAATATGTTTACTATATATATATATATATATATATTTTTTATTATATATATAGTAATAAGTGTGTACTCCCTATATTATTTTTGAGAAAATAACCTAAATACCCAAAAATCATCTTCAATATACCAAAACTAGGTGTAGCACCCGTGTGACTACACGGATTGACGTTAGACACTGCAAAGCAGTTATGTTTCGAAAAATAATGACAGTTGCCATATTTTGTTTTTCGTTTTATGTTGAAGTGTGATACAATATAGGCATTTTTAGTATTCCAAAAAATGTATGGGGTTTATTTTGGGGAGAATATGTTATAGGTATTAACTATTTAAATACTTATTATCATTATTAATGGACATATACTGGTGTGAAAATGTAATGTGTTTAAAAATGTCTTAAATATAAATGGAATTTTGTTTTATGCGCTATATGTAATAGTAAAGTGCCAAATTTTAAGTTAGAAATAAAGACATTGTTACGTGGCTACCTTTTACAAATAGAGAGAGATACCATCTTATCCCAGTTTTATGTTGAAATTCTAAACACAAAGGCATAAATGTGAATGTAATTAAAAACTAATATGGTGTAAGACAAAACAACATTAGCGGTATAGTAAGATGAACTTCACGAAATAAAACGATGCAACCATATGATATACGCTAAGCAAAAGATCCATTAAACAGTTAAAAAAGCAGCATAGATAGCCATTGTTTTGTTTGCACGATACCCACCAAAAGATCAGAAGTGTGGAATACAAAAGCTTTATACATAATAAACTAAACATAGAGGGCTAGAAACAGTAGCATCAACATAGGAGCTTCCAGCGGCTGCAGCTTCTTCAAGGGGCTGTACATATATAGGACCAAAAGATAGAAATCAGTGTAAGGTATATGTAAGCAGGAAAAACTGCATGTGAAACAGTAAACTTTGAACTGCACATCTGAAAAGTTTTTGAGTGGAGTACGTTGTTTGTGGGTTTTTTTTTGGTAATGAGATGTGGGTTAGTCGAGTACTATGTCAAGTTTTCATTAAATATAGATTTGGTGGCTTTGACAAAACGTATTCGCGTGAAACTAATAACCGAGGTCGCTAAGGCCTGTCTATAGTGAATGGGTTCTCTTGCATCGTTTAGGGGTTGACGGTGTGTGTGTGCATGCAATGTAAGGGTCACCAAAAATATAGCGTGGCAAGCATAATAACTGTATGTAAGAAGTGGCAAAGATCTACAAAACAGTTTTTATTAGCACTCAGTACCAACATGTGTTTAAATGTCAACAACAAACCACTGAAGTACAATATCTTTGGTTTAGA
>JAOEHQ010040752.1:0-12315 GCA_025447715.1 Asclepias incarnata | reverse complement strand
CCCCCCACCCCCCCCCCCCCCCCCCCCCCCCCCCCCCCCCCCCCCCCCCCCACTCTTTATAAGAGGTAATAGATACATGCACGGAGTTAAAACATAGGCAACAGTCAATGACCCAAAGTTGGAGTGGTAAGACACCCATGTTTTACCCACAAAGAGGAAGTTCAATCCTTGGTTAGGCCTTTGTGGGGTTTTTCCTAGAATTGGTGCAACTTGGTGGGGTCTTGGCTTTCATTCGGCTGGAATAGGGGTGCTTTGAGTTTTGGCCCATGATAGTGGTAACCTTTGGCCATTGGGCTATCCCGGATTGAAGTACGGGTTTTGTGTTTTTTGGTAGTTTAGAAAAAAAAAACACAAGCAACAAGTATGAAGAATCTTATTATTGCATTTGAGTCCCTTCTTAGAGAAAATAGTTGTGATGGAAGTTAATAACTTTGTTGTGGCAAAAAATGATGGAGATGGAGATTTTACCCAAACATAAAAATAAAAAATAATGGAGATTACAAGCTGGTTAAGCATGACCATAAAATCAATTTTTAAAAAATCATCAAAGTTTTTGTATCCACATATTTTGATGATTGGGTAGATCATTATCATTTTGTGAATTTTCTGATTTGCCAAACAAAAACATTGATACTCGTGTGACATTTGGTACACTGTTTTCTTTTTATTTTTTTAATAGTTATGATTTGTTATACTTCTATATCATTTGGATTATTTTTATTCGTTGTGCTTCAAATAGTGGTATATATAAAATACATGCCAACACATGTATATTATTTTAGACTTTCTTTATAAGACGTATCTATAATGATGCAATTGTTTTTATTTATATCTATAATGATACTTGGATTGTTTCTATAATTATGATTTTTTATGTTCCTGCATTATTTTAGGCTTTCTTTATGAGTTTTTATTGCATATATCAAGCAATATGTTTTATATGCATCATATTTTCTCTTATCAATATACAAACATATTTACACACATAATATCAATTATATGATTATCATGACTTACATTCTCAACAAAAAAAAAATGTAATAACTATGAAATATGCTCATATGAAAATTTCAACCTATTATCAATCATATATTTATTCATCCGCGTTTACGCAAGTTAATAATCTAGTTATTTAAAAACAAAAGTGCCACTTTATTCAAAAACAAATGTGTCACTTTATTTAAAAACATGCCCAAATGAAAGTAATTAAATAAGCGGAAAAAACAAAACAAAATGAGAACCAGAAAAAAAAAAAAAGCAGTTAAATTATATATATATCTCTATCTCTAATATATAATAAAAGAGAAACTTAATTACATCATTGAAGAAGTATAAACCCTTGATTTATAACCCTTATATTATTTTGATGATGTCATAAATAATTTAATATTTTTTTAAAAATAAAAATAATATTTAATAATTAATATTAATAACACCCATAATTATTTTTACTACAAATTTGCTATCAATTTGGTAACAATTGTGTTTCTCGAAATCTTTACGTTTTTAAATTGATATAAATAATAAAATAATTCCATGTATTTATAAGTGTATATAATTATTAATGTATTTTTCTATGAGAATTTAATATATAATAAACTGTATATGTTTACCCGTGTATTACGCGGGATAATAATCTAGTAAGTGTATAAACAAAAAAGAATGAATGATAACCCAACCCATCTATATATCCTTGATCCATTCCCTTTCATCATAAAAGTAGTCTTTGAAATTAGATTGAAAAAACATAATTCCATAATTATGTATTTATGTATTTTCATTACCAATATCATTGACATTTATACAGTACATGAATTTAGTAGAATTTAAAATTCAAAAGATCATTAAAGGTTAACAACTAAAGGTTAACAATAAAAATTCCAACGACCAACAATAGTTGCCTAATTAGTATGATCTCTTTGAGATATACAATACATAAAAATAAAAGATATACGATCCCTTGAGATAGACAATACATAAAAGTAATAGATATATGACATCATAATTCATTTTATTTAATAGAAGTTAAGGCTAGAAAAAATCTCTTCAAGTGCCACGTAATTTTTCTTCTAAAAATACTTATGTCATAAGAATTGTCTTTTATTTAATATAGAGATTGTGTGGGTAAAAAGGGAGAAATAAAAAAAAACAAAAAAACAAAAAAAAAAAACTTGCATGATTCATTATCGCAACCACTAGTCTCCTAATGATGAGTGGATGATAAATCACACTTAATGGTGTGGCTTGGATGATGAGTGGATGATAAGCCCATAACGAAGGCATTAGGAGTCCTCTAAAAAGCTTTATTTCAAACGATTTATATAAAAATTTTAAAGTTGTTCTAAAAAGTTGATTCGCTATTATGTATATTATGGAGCATTACTTACAAAATTTAAAAGTATAATATAATATCACAACGTTAATCCAATTCTAAAAACTACAATTCTAGCATCAAAGTTTTAACATGTTTTTACCTCTGTAACAGAACATATCCGACCATCTAAGTTACCACGCATAATGTTCAGATAAGTTAACTCCTTAAGGCCATCTTTAACTTTTTACCTACATTTTTTTTGTCACGTCAACTTTATCTTCTCACCCCATTACCTTGTCTTTTTCCTCTTCACCCATCAGCTATCATTTGGACCCCACCTTAATTTAATTTAATATTCTGCTATACCCCACAATAAAACCAAACACCCAATCAAAATAAAACAAAACAATATATAAAAAAAAAATAAGAGAAGAAGTCAGTGAATGAAATCACCGACCCACTTTCACCTTTGTGTTTCACCAACCGTGAAATAACCCTTCACTTGCCATGGATTGTGTTTCATCGATTCATTTCATCTATCCTTGAGATTGGTCCAATCTTCGGGCACAGATAAAGTGAATAAAGTTATTGGCACTGTTGAGTGTTGATACATGCAATGAATCGTTAATAAAGTTCTGTTTCAAATAAAACAAGTATTAAAAGAAAGCAAATAAAATAATCCTTTTGTATTAACCGTAAATCGTTGTGCATCATGAAAATCCCCATTATATACTTGTATAATGGAGATTTTCATGATATTTGTATACTTGTGCTCTATGAATCTTCGTGCATCAGTTTTATGATGATCTAATGGTCAAGTTCTTATCTTATTTGTTTTACTTTAATACTTGTTTTACAATAATCATTCCCATTATAAATATAAATTATAAACTAGGAAGTTCACTTGACGCCCGTTAGGCAGCGTCGGTATTTGAAGCATTTTGTGGTACTTAACTAGATAGTTTTGGTAAATGGTGGGAATATGTGTTTAATGACATATGAAATACTAAAGGTGCTATCACCTTTTTCTATATTATCTTTAAAAAATTCCACACGTTCGGGTTCAAACAAAAAAATACAAAAATCAAATGTAGAAAAGATATAAAAAAAACAAATTTTTAACAAAAAAAAATACAAAAGTAATATATAATAAAACAAACAAAAATACAAAAGAGAACCAAAATAATATGATAAAAAACAAAAAAAAAGGGGGGGGGAAAGGAATACAAAAACCAAATGAAAAAAGGTATAAAAACCCAAATGTTAGAAAAAAAAATACAAAAGAAATATATACTAAAACAAAAAAATTACAAAATAAACTAAAAAAATAAGGTAAAAACCAAAAAAAAAAAAAAAAAACATAAGGGAATAACCTATATATCAATTGAATATAAATATATGTAAATTTTAGATTGACTAAAATGTAACTCTTAAAACAAAACAAAAAATAAATCTTAAAAAAGGGGAAAGTGAGTCTCGAACCGAGACCTCACCATTGAAAAACAAATGCCCAACCATTTCACCAAGTTTTCATTTATGTTAATGTTTTATATATATTCTATTTATATTAAAAACACATGTGAAGACAAAATATCCATTATTCATAACCTATTTTATTAATATAGTATATAATTCTAATATAGTATGGACACCATGCATTTTTTAAATGAAATTATGAATGGTATTAGATGAATATCTTGTTACTCCTATCTTTTTCATTATTTTCAATACATATAATCTTGAGTCTTACCTTCGGTTGCTTGAATACAAAGAGACAGGAAAGCAACGGGGTGGCCAAGCCATTGCGAGAGAGAGGTTTGCGAAGGAAATATCAAGAAGGATGGTATTTCGTGCCAAGACCGAGTCATATCGACCACCCATATGTCTGGGGTGAACAGGGACGGTAACAAACAAAAAATATTTCAAAAAGGGACAAAATTAAAAACTTCATTAAGAAAAAAATCCAAAAGAGACAACATTTAAAAATCCATGTGAAAAATTTAAAAGTTCATGACAAAATTTTAATTTCAAAGGGAATTTTGGCCTCTCTTGCCCCCTTTGGTACCGCCCATTGGGGTGACCATACCCTATGACATTATGTTGAAATTTTTTTTTTTTTTTTTATCAACACCTAGGATTTCTCAATGTACATCTTTTGTGCCTAAAATTAGTATGATCTTGAAGTATCATTCACGATGTAATATGACTCATAATTAAAAAACTTAGTAATGTTTGTATATAAAATAAACGGATCTATAGCTAAACTTATGTCAAAATTGTATTGCATTGTACGAAAATCATAACAAAATTCAAAAGGAAGGTATTTTGAACGGGGATGGTTGACCCCGCTCGGCGTACCCGACCTACCTGAATAGTGAATACGACCGGAAACAATAATTTTTGTTCAATCATATTTATCAACTACTTGATAACAATGTTTATACATGTTATGGTAATTAAACGTACACATATTTTCAATATCGTACGTATATATGTCTAGACAGTTGCCTTTGTTTCTAGCTACTCTCAATCTAATGTAGGTAATGGTTGTCGGCAGCAGGGGCGGATGTAGTTAAATAAGACCGAGGGGCACTACCCCCTATGTTTCCAAAATTACTTCCAAATTTTAGTATCTTTTCATATTAAAAAAACATGAGTCTTTAATAATTTAATAAATATGCCCTCATTCTAATTTATGGATGCCCTCATTCTTAACTTTTGACCCAAGCCTTCACAGTAAAACACGTTTACGTTTCTGACTTTAAAAGCCTATCTATTCACATGTTCGTGCACAACATTTAAATCAATTTTAATTTGTTCTAAAAAAGTTAATTTTGTGCCTATGAAAAATTGTTTTTGTTATAGTGTTTTGCTTGAATATTTGTAATACTTATTAGTTTTTTGGGGTAACATATCAAATTATGTCATTGTTAAGGTAATTTTTCTTGCCTCCGGCAACTTCATTTTCTAGATCCGCCTCTGGTCGGCAGTAACAGTTTGGTGTAGGCGTGAATGTGGAAAGATAAGTCATGGAATATAAAGTACATTGAAATAAGTACATCAACTATATATGAAATGGATGAACGTCACATTTGATTTGGAAATACCATAAGAAAATAGCTAGGGATTAAACTTGTGATACTTCTTTTTAACATGAACGTCACATTTGATTTGGAAATACAATTTGTCCTGTTACTTTTGATCATGACTCCAAACTCGGTAAACCATATATGGATGAAATGTAACAATGGATGAAATCTTTATCTTTTATTAAAAAATAAATTGTTTGTGGTAAATTAAACAATCATATACTTTGTTGGATATAGTTATAGTAACAAAATATGTTACTTTTTTATACTTTAGTAAATAAAATCGTTGATGATCATCAAATGGTACATGGCACATGCGACATCGATCTTGAATAGAATACTGAGAATTAAAGTTCCTTTTGTAGTTTAGGGTGATCCAGATTTGGAGCTGTATACGTACATTTTCTGAACCAGCTTTGGAGTTGTATACATTTTTATCTTTTATAAAGAAGGTTTGAGAACATCAGATTTATCTTTAAATCATGTGATCATTTTCATGATATTTTTTTCTAACAGCTCATGATAAGATATATTAACTTTTTTTTAACAGCGAGAATTTTACTAAAACTTTGATAAGACGCCAATGTACAACAAATATTACATCAAGTAATCTGGGCTAATAAGCCAAGTTTGCCACAAGAAATCAACTTTCTTATAGCGATTAGTTAAGCAAAAAAAAGAGGTAGCAATAATAGAATGAAAAACTCTAGTATTACTATTACGACTTGAGTTAAAAGTGACATCATTCTGATGTTTCCAAAGCGACCACCACTAGACGAACATAACTACTTCCAGTATCCATTTGTATCTTTTTGGAACTCCAAGAGATTGAATCCATTTAATCGTTTTAGAAGAATTACTTATAGGAATGTCTAGAGGTACCCACGAAGAGATGTGGCGTATAAGCTCGTTGTTAATCGGGCATTCCCCGAACAGGTGTACCACGTCTTCAAGGCCCCCACCACTAGGGTTGTTCATTTTGCGGTCCAAACCGAAAAAACCGAGGAACAAAAACCGAACAGAACCGAGGTCACCGGTCCGGTCCACGGTTCTATTAATTCGATCGAGTGTTTCGGTTCGGTCCTGTTTTACACTCGATCGGTCCGGTTTTTGTACCGTAAACACCCCTACCCACCACACAGATTGCAATTGAGCGATATAGGTTGAATACCCCGAGTTGCTAAGTCCATTTTTGTTGGAATCCTGTCACGTAAAGCTTTGAGGTATTATGGAATTTTTATTTTAGATAAGTAAAAGGTAAGGATTAAGACAACTAAGATCAAAATTAGAAACAAAGGATGTCTACATCTCAACCTCCCTCATACACATTCGAAGACGATATTGCGACCCATAACTCGTAAAAGACGGTATTGAGAGTTACTTTACAATTTTTATATTTTAAAACTAGTTATATGCTAAAATTGAAAAAAACTTGAGAATTTCATGGGTTTAGCAATATACTACTTGTGATAGTTTTTATCTATAATCTTATATAAAGCAAATGACCACACCTCCTAAATCTTAAATCAAGAATTGATGTTTCTACAATACTCCTCTATATCTATACTACCCTTAACAACTCGGCAGTAGTGTACCTAAACTATCCTTAATGAATTAATTTACCATATCTATCAATTAATTCTTAAAATAACTACACTATCCCCCTTATACATCAATAACATACACTACTCGCCGCCGCCGCCGCCACCACCAGTCGTTGTCGCCACCACCTTTCGTTGCGCGGCTGCCCGTCGCATCCGCCACCACACCACCGCCGCATTGCGCGGAACCCCCCTAGTATGTAATAAAAGGAGAGTGATGTTGGTGCCACTATTTTTAATTTGTTTATCATAATGTACAAATTTTTCAGTTGACTATACAAGCAAGTAATGCATAAATTGTATCAAAAATAGTGATACCTGAATCACATCCCATAATAAAATAGAGATTACATTTACAAAATGCTTATTACAAAATATCTTTAAAAAATATAGTACATATATAGCTCTCATATTAGAATAAAAGATAAAAGATATAAAAATTAAAAAATATGGGCCCACAAAAAACTTTAATTATTAATTATATTAATAATTTAAAAAATTATTTATAATTATAGAAAAAATCTCATTAATTTACACTTTTTTGTTTTCCATCACTAATTTACACTTTTTAATTTTTCATTTATTTTAAAAAAAACATGTTTTATGTTATTTAAATAAAAAACAACTCAATCTTTATTTAGTTAAAAAAAAAAACTTATCTTATTTAGTTTGACTAGATAAATACAACTCTTTATTTAGTTTATTAATAATAAAAACATACCAGATAATTACAACTCTTTATTTAGTTTATATATAATGAACTTTAATTATTAATTATATTAATAGTTAGAGAAAAAGTCTCATTAATTTACATTTTTTTGTTTTTCATCACTAATTTATACTTTTTAGCTTTTTATAAAAGAATAAATCTTACTAAATACTTAATTTAAATATAATTAACATTATTTTGGCTTTTTGTGATTATTAATAATTAAATTACTAAAAACATATCTCCACTTAAAATTTCTAAAACTTATATATGTTTCAATTGATGATGGTAATCCAATCCACATAATAATTAATATCCACATCCTAAAAAATACCAATTTGTTGTTTCAGAATTACATTATTTTATTTTGATTTTATTTACATTCTTTACATTTAAATTATCAATTTCTTTTTCTTATATTTTTAAATTTGAATTTATAAGAAATTTTATTTGCATTTATTTAATAATTCATTTTATGTTTAAGATGTCGTTAACCTCCCGTGTATTTGACACGGGACTAAATCTAGTATGTTACTAATTTACAAGCTTAAAACTTCAAAGATTTAAATAAAGATATAAAAATTTTATAATGTATTATAGATATATATTAAGTAAACTAATTAAGCTCGAAACTTAGCTTTTGAGAAATAATTTATATGATATGTTATTGGAACCACATAAGGGGGAAGGAGTCATGATTCCCAATTTCTCAACCCTCCCAAATTCTACCAATAAGATTCTGCCAACTCATTTCAACCCTTCAGTCTTCCCAACCAGCCCTCCCAACCAATTTCAGTGGCGCCCATGAGATTCCAGTCTTTCAAATTTTTTATTTTTCCCCCTAAACTTTTAAACTAAACAATACTTATCATTTGATTTTATATATATACATAATTTATTCTTTTGCATCATGAATCATTAATTAAATATAGTTACGGTTTTGATATAAAAGCTTGCATAATTAAAAAAATGTAATATATTATTAATGCATTAAAATAAATGGGTAATTTTGGAATTTATATATATATATATATACATAATTTATTCTTTTGGAATTTTTATATATATACCACTTGAAACAACACAACACCCCCTTTTACTTTCCTTGAACCCACCGCCTCTCTCTTCTTCATTTCCACCGCCGGAGTTCCACAACTACCTTCATATCCGACCATAATCACATTTCTTCCCATATACATTTACATACATATTTACATATATTCATACAAAAAAAATATACAAGTAAATATGTCTAGTAGTGATATAGATAGAAATATAGATTCAGATTCATATGTATATATATATATATATATCTACATGGTAACCTGGTTCAGTTTTTTTTTTACACTTTCAGCCCTCCTAACGGTCACATGGAAGGTTGGACACCGGGCTTTCAACCCTGTGAGCAAGCCCCCCAAACGAGCCCGCCGGGGGGCGGGGTGTTACCGCCGGTATGAAGCCAAACCGCGGGGTACCCGGTGTCCACTCCGGCTCCCCTAACAAAACCAACATAATGTCAACTAGTTTTACGGGAAAATGATTTTTTTTTTCCAATTGATGATTTGACATGTAATTAAGTCATCAAACTTAACTTTAATTGTAATTAAATTCTGTATCTTTTTGAATTTATATCCCTCACTTAATTAAAGTTTACAATTCTAATTTTTAAAAAAAATTGTTGGTTCCTCAAATTTAGTTGGATTGAAATTAAATTTTGATTATCATTCGTTCATTTAAAGTATTTTTCGTACGTTTATTCTTTAACATAAATTACAATAATTATAAAAACAAGTATGACATTTTTGTAGGATTTTTTAATCTCACAAAAACGAAAACAAACATACGTAAGAAATTTGGTATTGATTAAAACATTACTTTTGTTAACCTTTGTTTTAATTTATATTAATGCCACTTTTAATTTTACTTTTAAAAGTGTATATGTATTGTAATGAATAAAAAAACTAAATATAAAAATGAAGTCAAAATATAATCAAAAGGTCAATTACATATTTTGATTTTATCAAATATGTAAATTTTTAAAAGAAAGAAGAAAAAATGAATTATTTGATATTGTCTTTACATAATATTTATTAAATTATTGTAAATGAAACATTTTTAAATCTCTTTTTTCAATTTTAGACCACAACTAACCAACTAATAGTCATTATAAGTTTCACTTTATTCTAAGTTTTAAGTTTAAAATGTGACTTAAATGTGTCTTGTGTGTTAACACGGGACATAATTTATTTGAAACATAAAATAAACAATAATAGTGTAATGGTAAAGTTAATAATTAGCTCACTTAACCGTAAAGATTTGTTATTCCGAAGTTAAGAAGTTCAAATAATTATGGCGTCAAAACTCAAAATTAAGAAACCGGCAAAATGTTATTGACCAAGTTTAAAATTCAAACCGATACATTCAAACCAAATAATTCATATCACCTTTAATATGTTAAAGAAAAATGGTACACACAACAAAGAGTCTATAAAATCTTTTTTACATAATGATGTGACATAAGAATTATTCATATCGTAGGAAAATGTTCATTTTCAAATTATAATTAAGTTGAAAACTAATGGACAAATTTAAGCCATATATTTCCCTCTATTTTTTCTTCCACCCCCCCCCCCCCCCCCTTTTTTACCTTCTTTTTTAAAAATAAAAATAAAAACTCATTCCAAATTTATTTATTTTTTCAAAGGGCGTGCCTGTATGGCTAAGGGAGTAAGGGCGGAGCCTGTCAGGTAGATCACTCCATCACCGAGCACCCTTATGACCTATCATTCTCTATAACCTATCACCCCACCAGCTACCCCTTATCAATACCCTTAAGGCCATCTGGATTTTATTTATTTATTTATTTTTTTGATATGTGTTTTTATTAAAAAAAAAATTAAAAAAAGTTAAAAAAAAAATACGAAATGAAAAAAACAAGGTTAAAGAAATCAAAGGGGAAAAAAAAAGAGGAGGAAATATATGACTGAGATTTGTTTTTTAATTTTCAATATTTTTCTAATTTTCATTTGATCACGTATTATACTATTATCATTTTTCTTAACTTTCTCACCCAATTATTGAGTTTGACATGTTAGCACTTAGTTTTTGAATGATTAAGTTTCATATATGTTATTTTAAAATAAAAAGTAGTTTTCTAAAGGGGACGATTTCGTAAACCAAAAGAAAATGCCACACGATCTTATGGTCAATCGATAAGTGACATACTTTCTCATTGGTCTAACTACATGACACATGGAAGAAAGAAATGATAATTATAAGTATAACAACCTCCATATACTAGAAAGTGTTAAAAGGCTTGAAAGTAATAATCCTAAACTCAAATCATATACGAATATTAAACAAACATGTAAACATATGCAGATAAATATAATATTGAAAAGGCATCAACATGACAATGAAAAACACTAGAAAAGCAATCTGAAGGTTAACTATAAAACAGGACTACTTGCCGAAGTCTTTTGATGATCCACTTGGATCATTAGCAAAAGTCTTTTGATGTAATTTTTCGGCGCCTTGCCAAAGATTTCTTTTTCCTTAATAATAATAATATCTAGCTGTTCTAAAAAAAAACAGGATTACATATTTGAGAATTGATATTGATATCATAAACAATAACAAAATATCCACTATCGATCTTAACCATCATTGATGATGTGGAGTAATTAACTAATTATAGAATAAGAACATGTAAAGAAAAATGTAGAGCCGTAATTGAATGATATTATTGCATATCTTGAGCCAGGGATGGACTATGGAGCTTAAACAAATTTTTTTGGGGGGCAAAAATCTCGAAAAGTATAATGAGTTTTATGCCTAATAATAAGCAGTGCCGGTCTTGAGATTTTTGAAACTTAGGTCGAAACCTTTGAAAAATTCCCATGCTGTAAACAACATCTTATATTTAGGGTTTTGCAACTTAAAGAATTTGTGTAACTTATTCCATATTGATTCTTATTAAATGTATAAAATGTTATAAATTTATGAGTTGAACTAAATTGATGAATTCGTGCATTTTCTTGAAGCAAAAACATCGATTGAGTTGTAATAGTCAATATTTGATTAAAATTTATTCTAATACCAAAAAAATGACCCATTCATCCTCTTTTAAATCATTGTGACTTAAATAAATGAAAAAAACTTCAATAAGTTTAAATTTAAATTGAAACCATGATATATGTCTAAAAGTTCTGAAACCATGATAACGATAACATTGCCAACACCAACACCAACACCAACACCAGATAAATATGCCTTTAAAAGCTCTCCCCCTTTAACTTAAAACAGGGAAGGACGGAAGGTGTTTTACTTCATGACTAAGTCATGTCACGAATCACGATCCCAAATATTACAGTTTATATTTATTTTTATTTTAAGAAGATATAATATATGTATTTATAAGTTTTACGGGTAAATGAAAGAAAGTTTTTTGTTTATTTAAATTACTCGGCAATAGTGGCTTTTTGACTATGATTTACAGGACTTATGATATATTTGTAATCAGTGGCGGCCCAAGCTTTTTGGTGGCCCTAAGCGAGATCAATTTTGGGGGCCTAGTTTATTAGCATACAAAGTAAAGTAAAC
>JAOEHQ010040741.1:0-12316 GCA_025447715.1 Asclepias incarnata | reverse complement strand
GTAAGCAATTATATAGTGAATGATAAATGATTTTATTAAAATACCCTTTTAATTTTAATTTTAAAAAAGTTCCTAAAAGTTCCTGACTTTTTAGGGGTTCCTAATATAACCTTTCCCTATATATATATATATATAGGAAAATGTTCATGTGATAACTATTTGATTTGAAAAAACCATGAGAACCTTTAAATTATAATTTGATAACTTGATATGTTCATATGTAAATGGTATTATGTGAACAAATTCGTTCACATATGAACAGATCAAGTTATACTTAATATTACATATATTTATATGTGAATGGTTCTCACATGAACCTTACCCTATATATATATATATATATATATAAGGTAGAGATTCAGGAAGAAGCTTCTTATTGTAAAAAGGCTTAGAAGTTTTTTAATCCATTCATTTTACGTACTTTTTTATTATTTTTTTTTAAATAAAAACCCATTAAAAAAAAAATCTTTCTAAAACCCAATGAAAATAGTAAAAAATACAATTATAATTCGCTCAAAAATAATATCAAATAGTTATAATAAAAGAAAATATAAGTTTTAACATAAACAATCAAAAATAACATTAAAGTATACACATTATCATAAAAATAATTAATTTAAAAAAAAAACAGTTAAACCGAAAAAAATCAGACAAAAAACCAAAAAACCATCATCACGGCGGGGGTAGCAAATCAAAATGAAAAACTCATATTGGATTTAGAGATAATCAGGCTCGAACTTGTTCAAAACAAATATACAAACAGGCAACAAACAGGATTTACCCCTTAAAAAACTATCGAACCAGCCCGGACAGCCGGGTTGAATCGGTTTTAAAACATTCAACAAAGTCATCTCTTTTGGTTAAGTTAGTCTTAAATATTGTATTTTTCTTTTCCTCTCATTTTAATTTCTAGGTGTTGACAAACAAAATTGTACATTTGACGTGTAAAATGCCAAGTGGATCTACCCAATTGGTTGCCACAACGCACAGACGAATACAAAAAGCACATATATATAGATCGATCCGCACTTTGGCTGAGACTGCAAATCCGGCGCCATGGCAGCTCGCAAAAGAGGTCCTTCTTCTTCTTCTTCAAAAACCACTGAATCTGATCCAAAATCAGCTGAATCATCATCATCATCATCCAAAGAGACGCAAATCAGCGCGTCAAAAATCATATTGTTTTCTTTAATTTTATTTGTTCCGTATATTTACTTGATATTTTATCATTATGAAATCGAAGGGGAGTTTAAGAGATCGATTGTTATAAATGCTGGATTAAGTTTTGGAGGATTTTTAGTAACCCTAATTATGATTCCAGTAGCTTCTAGATATGTTATTAGAAGGAACCTTTTTGGTTTTGATATTAATAAGAAAGGCACTCCCCAAGGTCTCATTAAAGTGTAAGTCCTCTGAAACTTTTCGAACACCACATGTTTATTTATTTATATATGCTGTATATATTTTCTTAGGAATTGAATGAATTTGTTTATACATGTGGTTATATATACAGAGAGTGAGATAGTTTTAGAAAACTTAAATAATTAGGGAAGTGATATGTAAGTACGAGTGATTTTAAAAAATTATATATTTTCGGAACAATGTGAGCCATGAAATGTGTAGAATTGTGATATGATTCCCCATCTACATAGGAAAAAGAATGATTGTTATTTGGAAATGTTACGTACCAGCTAGAGTTTTATGCTCAGGGACACGCTAGATGTGATAAGAAACTCGCAGGCATGATCTTATTGAGCTGTGCTTGATTTACCTCTCACACGATGAGCCTAAGGCAAATACTTTAATGCTTATTGTGGTTACATTTTTCCAAGTGTATTTATGGTTATCCTATGGGTACATCCTTTGTAATTATGCACATGATGAATCTAAGACACAGGAGATTTTTGCTCTTGGTTTTAAATCATAACATGATACAGGTTATAAGACTCAACAGAACATACCCAGACACCCCATCAACGCTAACTAGTTTTTCCTTCTAATTTTGAACAACATATGTAGATACATTTAGGGGTGCAGAGTTATTTATACCTCTGCACAGTAAAAGAGCGGCTAACAGCAGCACAAGCAGAATCAACGCTAAAAGGGCTATCTTTATGGGACTTTCAGATAGGGTAACAAACTCTTGAGCAATTTTAAGAGGGTACTTTGACTACTTTCAACCTTAGGACATTACTCTTTTAGGCCATTTGACATAAGTATTTTACTCTTTTGGAGGTCAAATTTACCCATTTTAAAGTTTGTTACCCTCTAATGGGAAAGGAAGTAGATTACGCAAATAGAATTTTGACAATAGCAAATTATCCCTTTATGCAGTTTTTCCTATTTACATATCCGAATCCTAGTTTCTACTTGTTCCCAACCACATTCTTGGCACATAATTTGTTGGTGACAAGGAAATCCTAAAGAGTGCACTTTCCATCATGTGAGGATTTAAAATAAATTACAGTGGTGAAGAATCCGAATAGGATACCAGACCAAACTACTTCAACATCAGCTGAGAGTAACTAAATTTCTGATTCATGCCTTTACTTGTAAAACTTCTTATCCTTATATTGATTTCCCCAGTTTCATCTGTTTTGTGGCCCCATCATTGTATGACCTATGTATCATAATAACTTTATAGTTTTTAAGGCTGGTTGGACCTAAATGTATTTATGAGAGATTGATCATGCATCTGGTTTACTAATCTAAACATTACTATCTTTTTTGCAGGCCCGAGTCACTTGGTATTGTTGTTGGGATTGTTTTCTTGGTTGTGGCGATACTGTTTCAGTATTTCAATTTCACATCAGATTCAATGGTATGTGCTTCTTCAGAATGTGACACCTTCTTTTCTGTTTGTATCTTTATCTAATTATGTTGATAGTAAATATGTTCTGATTTAATCCATATACAATTGCAGTGGCTTGTCGAGTATAATGCAGCTTTAGCATCTATCTGCTGTATGATTTTGCTTGGGTTTGTGGATGATGTCCTGGATATCCCTTGGCGAGTGTGAGTTTTCTACTTCTTAAAATTCATTTAGTTGCGTGCTACGAGGTCTATAGTAGCTTTAATTTTAATTGTGAAGGCAGGAAACTAGTATTGCCGTCAATTGCTGCTCTCCCTCTTTTGATGGCCTATGCTGGCCATACAACGATTATGATACCAAAGCCCCTTGTTGACTATGTTGGAACGGAAATCTTGGATCTAGGTAATCATGAAATAGTTCCCTTCACTCATTATTTTAACAATCCTCATCACCTTTGGTCGAGTTAGTTGCCAAAAGATAATTGAAAATTTACCTTCTACTTACTCATGTCAACTTTCTTATTGTGTTGTATTCTAAGTTTATTGTGGTTTTTGCCTTTTTGGACGTGCGATACCAAACTGATTATCTGATTATTGGCTTGAAGTTGCAATAATCAGTTTTAGTGTTTGGATAAACTGATTTTGATTTTGATTATTTAGGGCCAAATTTCATAGCAGTTGCAACATGAGTTCATGACATATTGTTTAAGGGAAAACTAATATTACGTTTTTATCCTATTCTTTTGCTCTATGTTAAATTCATTTCCTCTACATAGCTTGTTGATATTATAAAAAAGGATTATACTTTTTGGAACAGCAATATTATGAACAAAAAAAAAAAAAAAACTGTTGGAATTTAGATGACCTTTTTCTATAGTTTTTAACATATTTTATATATATTACTTAAAATAGTTGTTTGAAGATAGAACATCATATTTTGAATTCATACTTCCATGATACAAAAGAAGCGCTATCTTGTTTTTTTTTATTAGTTAAATAATTAGAATTGCTGAGCACTGAAACAACTCAGTATCTGATTATTAGAACATCAAACAGACTGTTGTATTACTACTGATTCTGATGCTTTGAATCACATACGTCCAGACACCTCATCTGTAACTCAATCAGTTGTATGCAATCTGATACCTGTCTCGACTCTCGAGTTGTGAGTTGCTTGATTACTTCATTTCTTACCTGGTTTATACTATACAGGATGGATCTATAAGCTATATATGGGGCTCTTGGCTGTCTTTTGCACAAACTCGATCAACATTCATGCTGGTATAAACGGCCTTGAAGTTGGACAGACTGTTGTTATAGCATTTGCGGTAAGCTTTAAATCTTAAACCAAAAAAAAAAACATTTAAGATCCATTGCACACGTCAATACGAAAGAGCTGAAAATAAATAATTAATCTGACTTATAATGGTAACTTGCAGATTTTGATTCACAATATCATGCAAATTGGATTGTCTCCCAATCCTGAAACCAAGCAGGCGCATGCATTTTCAATATACCTTGTCCAACCATTGCTTGCAACTTCATTGGCATTGCTTTCTTTCAACTGGTACTGTTTTTAATTTTGTTGAGTCTTTAGTGTGAGTTTGGTTTTCTGTAATGGTGCTAAATTTGACCCTGCTGTGTTTTTTTTCCTTTTCAAATGGGCCAAGTGAAAAAATTAGCCAAAAGACAAACGGGTTAAATGGGTCAAACTGGTTGAAGCCGGAAGCTCTTTTCAATCCATACTCTTTTAAATCGTTTATTTCAAACACTTTTTATTTTTATTATTATCAGACACAATATTGTTTTTTAATCACAAGTAACACTTTAATTATTTATTAAAATAAAATCAACAAAAAGGGCAAAAATGTGTTACGGGTCAACATGGCCGGCATTATTCACCCCATCCAAAAAAAAGACCTGTTTCAAGCTGAATCTGGTTTTATTTGTAGCCCAAGTAGCCAACAACCCAATCTGCTCGTCTTGCCACCACTATTTTTCTGCATCATAGTGTCTAAATGTCACACTTCGTATTGTAGGTACCCATCTTCTGTTTTTGTTGGTGACACCTATACATACTTTGCTGGAATGACGATGGCAGTTGTTGGCATTTTAGGCCACTATAGGTGCGTGTATATTCTTTCCTTTACTTAAATACACATAAGAGTGTATATTAATATACCTTGGTATGTTTTTGAAAATAAAAATGGCGAAGGATCCCTATTCAGGCTACCCGGGGAAAGTCAAGCCCTCGGCTGTGTTGTATGCGGCCTAACTGGTATTCCTGTGGCCGTTTCCTAGACTTTTCCCCTGCCATTCCAATATCACATGGCTAGGTTTGAACCCGGGTCTCTTCTGAGACCTCCAGGATGCGTTACCACTAGACCACCTTGGAGATGGTTATGTTTTTGGAAATAAGTACCCATATATCCTAGATGTCATGATGAAAGTTTCTTCTTTCATTATTAAGTAATGTGTTGTTTGATATTTTTTTTCCTGACAGCGAGACACTCTTAATATTCTTCCTTCCTCAAATTATAAACTTCCTATTGTCACTTCCTCAGGTTTGATCTCTTTTCTTATCTTAACTTCTCTTCCCATCTTCATATAGTTGAGTGAATGTTATATTAAAAAACTAAGAATATTCCATGTCTACAGCTTGCGGGTATTATCCCCTGTCCGCGCCATCGGCTGCCAAGGTAAGACTACTGTGTTTTTTCTTTCTAGAAATGGCTATTTCGACCTGTTTTTGGGTCGATCCGGGTTATAATTTGTCTCTAACGGATTATATGGTTAAACTTAAATACATAGTAAAAATGGAAACATATTAAACAAGGGGCGTTAGGAAAACCGGACCCAAATAACCAGACTGACCTGAGTTTGGTGCAGGTAAAATGGGTACTGTTATTCAGTTAACCTGAAACTTATTCAGTTCCGTTTGCGGTATACGGGTCAAGTGCATCGAATGCACCCAAATTTTATTCAAAGCGCATAAAACCTCATAAATTGTGGGAAAAGGGTTTCCCTGGTAACTATCAAAACCTCATAAATCGTTTTATTTCAAAAGTTAGATCATTATTATAGTAACTTTTTATTTATCCATACCAAATTAATCGTCTATAGAGCATAAGATAAGCAATGGAAAGAAGTGTTTGCGGGATGACCCATCGTAGGCCATTTTGATCCATAGCCTGTACAGCACAATTACCCATTTTTGACACAAACATGCGACTGACCTGTTTCTGCCCATTTTACTGCCACAAGGTTTTTCTTTTTGCGACACTTTACTGTTTTCGTAAACGGATGAGGTTTCCCTATTCAGGTTACCCGGGGAAGGCGGGTCTTTTTTTCTTACTCAGATGTACTCGGCCTAACCGGGTATCCAGTGATTGTGTTTGAACCTTTCCCTGGACACCTCCGAGATTGTACCTAGTAGGATTTGAACGTATGACCTCATTAAAGAGGTCCAGGATATTAACCACTAGACCACCTTGGAGGTGCTTACACTTTACTGTTTTCGTCTTGATATATATTTCTTTACTACCAGGTTCGACCCTCAGACAGGACTGCTAACTGGTACAAAGGATGGGACACTAGTGAATGTTTCCTTGAGAATATTTGGCCGGAGGTCTGAAAAGTCCCTGTGCATTGTACTGTTGGTTCTTCAGGTAAACCCTTTTTTCTTCTGTATATTTATTCCTAAGCTAAAACATCTAGGTATATAGATCTGGAATCTCCCTCCCATCAAAAAATGAGTCAATTTTCAATTTTTAGTTTCATCCTAGTACTTATTGCAAGGTTGACCCCTCTTAGAAGAGGTGAAAATCTCAATCCTTGCCTGTGAATGAGTCGATTATGGGTCATGTTTTATCTCTAACTGGTAAAAAAAAGATTTAGCTAAAACGAAACGAAACTCGTGAAACCAGTTGAAAATCGCATTATTATGTCTTTAGAGCCAAAATCTTTACACCATTTTATTCAAAAGATATTTTACATAAGATGACTTTTGTAATTATTTTGGCATATCAATTGGTTTTTATAAAACACTACTTTGAAAAAAAGCATTTAAGGTCAAACCATCCGAAACAACCGGTTCCATTTCCTACAAAAGATTGGTGCTTTGACCCGAACCCATTTTGACCTGTTACCAAAACCGCTTGACTTATTATGCCTTCTCTATCACCTTCTATTAATTGTTCAGCACGTTTCATTTTGTTAGACTTCTATTAAAAAATTTGAGTGTCTCCGTCAAAATGATGAAACTACAAAATCACTTCTCAATTTCAAACCCAGTACCAATTGCAAAGATTGGTTGTATATCTATATCCTCTTAATCCGCAACTTGCTTGTGGCAGGCCCTTGGCTGCTGCTTCTGTTTCTTCCTGAGGTGGATTCTCACTGGATGGTACAAATGAGGCATAGTAACTTAGAACATGACCTTTTGATCAAGATCGTGTTATGTGAAAACAGAGGTGTTGTATCATTTGACCAGAGTAGGGAACTTATACAGCAATCGAAGGCCAGGATTGTTGATTTTTGCAGCTACTTTATACTAACGGATTGGGTGTATTGCTCAATTAATGGAGAACCCAGATTGTACTTTGATCAACTTTGTTTGCTATATAGTGTTAATCAAGTCAAACAAAATTTGCAACTTACAATGTTTGTACACCATCATTTCTTTGTTATGCTTTGGGAATCGGTTTTTCGTGTAGTATTCTGTGATCAAATATATCTTGCTGTCAAAGACCAGGATTTAGTCCACATCGCATTGTGTAGAATCAATAAAAGCAAGAACCTGTCGACCAATTTAGGAACCGGTAAAAAGAATGGTTTTGTCCATGATCTTATAGGTGTCAAAATGCAGGGATCATGCTCCTTGAATAAATGATCGGGGGAATTTGATTCATAAACTCAATGGCTAACAAAATGCTTAATTTTGATCCAAATCTTTAACAAGTGATCGGAACGTCTCGCATTCTTTCTTTTTGTTGGTTATCCTTTATATTCTATACTACTTTATAATTAAGATGATGTGTATTTTAGTTTTTCAAATTTTTTTATGAACTCTTTTAAATTGGAAACTTTAACATTTTGAATTAATGACATGGATGGTGCATTACAATTGGAGGAAATGATATCCATGGATTCAATATTGCTTTAACCATATAATTATTTTAGTATAGTTTGAACTTTTTGACAATACTTTAATACATGCTAAAAAGTTACTAATTGGAACTTATTTACTCAATAACATAAAAAATGCCTTTAGCTGCATTTATTAATTGAAATTCATGAATTGATTTATATAAAAATTTAAATATTTTAAAATGAATTACTGCGTATTCTGTAGGTACTATTTCTAGTAAAATACTATACGTATGTATATGAACTACAAATTTGGAAACACTGAGGAGTAAGGATAACCAAAGTTGGGAAAATAAAAAAAATATGTCAAGAAACATCGCAAATAACTGATGATGATTATTAGTATCTTTGCGTAAATACCACAAAGGTTGTTGGACTAAAGGTCTTATCTATCTCGAATCGCATGAATAGAAGTTTGACTTATCCACAAAGAAATGTAGCTAAGGATCATGCAAACAGTGTGAAAACATCTCTCTTTAAAAAAAATCTCTTTAAAAAAAAGTAACAAAACCATAGAAAGTTTATTTAACTGTGAAATATGTCACTGGGCCAATGCAATTGGACCCACAAACTGACCCATTTGACCCATTCAAAGTGTGGCAGAATTGTAACAAGGTAAAATTTTTTCACTTTGGCAAAAGTTAAAACTAAACTAATTAACCACAAAACTTGTTATCAAGTCAATAGACATCCCAAACTGAGTGATCCGACCTATTTAACACGTATGCATTCAATCCACTTGATGTTTCCTAGGATTTTTTATATGGGTTTCTTAGACCGAACGGAATGGGGCGAACGGACCGGCGACCCAGGCCTGGTTCGCCTTGGGTTCGCCGGCTACACCATCCCCCCAGGCGATCTGGCCTTCCAGCGACTTCACGGGTTCGGCGGCTGAGGCGCGTTCTTCGGGGAAAACTAGCCGTTTGACAACAGCTTTAACCTTTTCTTTTTTTTTAAAAAATCCTATACACACACACACACACACACACACACATATATATATATATATCTTAATATATACTAAAACAGGATATTGAAGAAGGTTTTGGAGTCACTAGAGCCACTTCTTTTCCCGCTTCTCTCTCCTCTTTAATTACATTTCCTATTTATCTATTTTATCATTAATATGTTATATACTCTATTATAATTTATATCTTATTATATTTTATATTTAGTATATCTTTAATTTAATCATAACTTCTTGAAAAAAATTTTACTGCTTAATATTATATAATTGTTTTATTTGTTATAAATAATTTTATTGTAAAATATTTTATAATTTGTCATAACAACACCACATATGGAAACAAAAGTTATAAGCTATGTGTTTTGAAACCAACCGTCCATCGGACGGGGCCTAAGACTAGTATACATATACAAAAAGAAACTACCACAAATGCTTAAGAAGTCTTTGTATTTAACACATTAGGCCTCTCTCTATCATGCCGCCATCTTCCTTTCATCTTCACTGTCACATCAGCTTGACACACCCAAGAGCTACCTCCTTCCTATCATACCCTCATCTTCACCTTATTTCCGATTAAAAAATTATAGACCCACACACACATACCCCAATTTGGACCCCACTAAATTTTTTTTGAAAAGTAAATAAAAAAACAAAAAAAAAATAATAAATAAAAAAACGTCGGGTAATATCGGGTGATGACGCCGAAGGGTAATGTCGAGCCCCTCCCTACGGTGGCATCTCACGCCCAGTAATGCCGAATTCATGTTGTATCCCATAGGGAGCGGCCTTAAAAAAAAGGTCTAGAAAGGATAAAGAAGGTTTGGTTTAACCTAACCCATTTTAACCCTTAAAAAAAAAAACTAATTTTGACCCAATATCCAACCCATTTATTTTGCCATCTTTGGTTCAAGTCTGTTATCTGTTTTCTTGCACAAAAATATGACATTTGTTTTCTTTGTAGGCCTACCACCGGTGGCGCAAGTCCTCCTGCTCCCTCTAAGTAATACATGAGCAATCAGACCATGTTGAGTAGCGGTTTTGTCATGTAAAATGGTTGGATAAATAACAATAGGTTAGGTTATGTTACAGTCCTCGTGTTCATTATTTGGTGAGGCGTATCCATTCACGAAGCTACTACTATAGTTATTTTCACTATAATCAACTTGCTGTATAATACATTTTTTTTTATCTACAGTTAATATCAATGTTATTGCAATTATTACTCAACAATAATAAGAGTTCTAAACTGAACGATAACAAGTTATGACTTATGACTATAAGCTTGAATTACAATGGAGTCACAGTTTTTCAATAAAACGGAATCAACATTTCAATATACATCAAATTGTTAATAAGACTCTATCCTACGGACGGCGCCACTTGTTCAACCATACCGTGTTTAATCTAGTGTTATGCGAGAATTCAAGGAGGTAAATCTTGCTTAGAAAGGATTGGAATGGCGTTGAGACTTGCTAGCGATTCCCAGTTGGTGTGAAGAGAGATGGACTTCATGCTACCAAGTAAGTGTATAATGTGAGTGCATTTGCCTTGCCCTAGGTGAGACCCAAGGCAAGGTATTTTTAGGGGTTAGGGAAGGATCCAAAAGCTGGTCCCTAGCTAATGGTATTAATGTTGCAGGAGGTTGTTGAGCGGTGCGTCGCGTAGTGAGGACAAGCATTTGTCTCATGTGAGTAGTGGGGAACATGCTCTGAGAGAAGTACATAGTATGGTCATCGTGTTCTTGGTGACCTACGACCGCTTAGATGTCTCATACAGCTTGGCCGTAGAGCCTAGTATTAGTGAGCCGGAGGCTTAGGTGTTAAGGAGCCGGGGGTGATATGTTATCAATATCTTTTCCTCCTTTTTTATTTTTTTTTTATTTTAAGATTTGGAGTACCAAATTTGGAAAAACCTTGAATATATGCTTTAAATTTAGAGAAATTTTTGAAAGAGCTTAAAGTTCCTCCATTTCCAGTCCTCCAAAATCACTTTACTTATTATAATGTTTTTTTAGAACGGAACTTATTATGATGTTATCTAGTTTATTAACCAACATGTTACACAAATTCTCTAAGTAAATCTTGATGTTAGAACAAACTAATAAATATATGATAATGTTATGATAAATTTATTGAATGACTAAATGTAATTAAATTTCATATATAATTTATTTATTTATTTTCAACTAATGTTATGATAAATTTATTAAGTCAAACAAAAGTGGTTGTTTTGTAAAACATGCCATTGTCTGAAAGGTCGTTAATTGTAAACAGTTATGTAACTGTTATTGTGAACTGACACAATGGTTTGTGTGCACTGTTTCACATAGTATATATAGGGGTCAAGTTTGTAAACAATTAACATATTCCCATTCATATGCTAATATATCTATTACTCTCTATTCTTTGTTCTCTGTTTCTTTTTCTATGGTTTATCCACAACATAAACATCTCATCAGGGGTATGAGAAACCCATTAAATTGGCAACAATGGTATCAGAGCCAGAGGTTCAATCTTGGGAGATATTATGCAATTAGGGCACCATGAAGTCACTGGCAAAAGGAAGAAAGGAGACCGGTTGCAGTCAAGAGGAATATTGGTTTCAAGAGGGCTGTTTGGAATCGAAACAGGAATAATATACTGGACAGATTGGAAAGTCTAGAAATTGCACAAAGCCGGGAGAATTTCAAAGGAAAACAATTGGCGCGAAAGATGCATAAGGCACGTTGTTATGAATGCAAACAAAGAGGTCATACCTTTCGAAATTGTCGATCCCGATGCAACAAGCACTCTCTTAAACCATTGAAGATTACTGAAAAGAACCACTCGATTGGGAAAAACACAGAATTCGCTGAAAAGAACAAAGGAATGAAACGACTGGAATCAAAATTCAAGAAGAACAAAGGCGACTCTATGGTGTTTGGTAAGATTCAGGCAATTGGGATCACATATGGTATGTAAAAAAAACCTCTCCTAAACATATTACATCTACATTGAGTCTATTCGTTAGATACAAATCTGTTGAAAACAAAATAGAAGGAAAAAGATGCAATCAGATTGTAGGAGAAGCCTTAGTTACTACCATGGATCGAGACTTTGTTATACTATATGTTACATATGTTCTAAACTTAGGGATTAATATACTCAGCCTACCCCTATTAATCAAGCAAGGGCTTGAAGTTGATTTCTTGGAAAATAGATGTATATTGAAACCTATGTTTGATGAAGAAGATAGCCATAATACTGGTAGTAAGCATGTAGAAGAAATCGATGTCTATTCAGGAAAAGTTGGATGAGATGGAAGAAATTGTGGAGATAGATATCACTAAAAGGATGTTAACAGAATATGTTACTAAGAATTGTGATAAGGTCGGTGAAACAAGCAATAGGG
>JAOEHQ010040730.1:0-12316 GCA_025447715.1 Asclepias incarnata | reverse complement strand
AAGTGTGATATTTACAATGCAATTAGTTCCAACATATGCATGAAGTTACAATGCACTGATTATATATGAACTTAATTAATCGAATAGGTGAAATATAGTCAAATAGGTATGTCTTTGCTAAGAATGATTTTCGTATTATGTGTGCAACAAATATTACAGTGTATGCCTGTATGGTACAATAAACAGTTCCCATTCAACAATGTTTCCACTCAAGATTGATTTGCATAATTGATAAATCACAAATATAAATAAAATTTAATGAGCTTAGTAAATAAAAAAAAAGGAGGTTGACTTGTTTTGACCGGTTCAATAATGGTTTGATCCGGTTCCGGTCCGACCGGTCCGGTTCGAGCGGTTCAATCCGGTTCACTGTCGTCACAAATGGGCAATAATATTGGTTGAAATGAAAACTAGTTTAATACATAAAGAGGGTCAATCGGGCCAAATTCTACTTTTATTGCGTACGACCTTTTGAGACGTTTCACCCATCAATTTAGATTTACTATTGTAGTCATATTAGTGATAATATTGTTTTTAATCATAACTAACAGTCTAACATTGACTATTTATCCCAAATGGGCAATAAACATGTTGTGGGTCAACCCAATGCAAGACAGCCCATTTCAATCCTTGTTAATAAGAAATTACCTGTGTCAACACTTGTGCATCCGACCCGCCAATCTTGCCCCCTCTAGCCATACGTAACGAAGAATCGAAGATATCCTTTACAGAACTAAGGACATGTGCAATGCAAAGGTGTTTTCAGGAACAAAATGGCCACAACTGTAACTCAATTGCTTCCTACAATTCCCAATCAAATCTCCAACAGGGAAGTTTGGCTGGAACTTGGAATGAAGGCTTAAGTGATATGACGGCTATAGTCATTCGTAAGAACAGCGAACAGTTTTAAAACAAAAGACAATATCACATACTCTTAATGAAATACAACAACAACCAGTAAATTTATCCGGAAGACAGAGTATCACATGATCTTAACAAACGACACCTCAAAAAAAAAAAATCTGAAGCTAAAAGAGTTGGGACATGCTACTTAATGTTTTAACTATATGTTTAACAACGAATCTTCTAAAAAGAAACAGAGTTCTAGAAGACACGAGCTCAGAAAATTCACATAAAAACACAAGAGAGATCTCAAAACCTTGAGTATGAGATCAGCTAGTTGAGGAACTGCATGTGTTGATGCCATCCTTGCAGTCCCTGGTAAGGTCATTGAAAGTCTCAATTTGCTTTTTGCCCCTCAAGAAAACCTCCGTATCAACGGATGCCCTCATGTAGCCATCAAACTCAACTGGAACACCATTATTCAGCTTTGTCATCTCACTGTACCACTCACTATTTTCGTCCCAAAGATCTTTGTATTCATCAAGGAAATGAGTGGAGTACTTGTCTTTCAACGGGTCAAAGAAAGAGGTGTCTGGTTCATCTGTAGCAATATATAAATTCCTTCCATCGTCAACCTTATCTTGCAAGGAAGACAGAAGAGCTTCAGGTGACGTATCTGCTGCAAGATTCGGCCACTGTTCCCTATTCCTTGCCTTCTCGCCTCTCACAACATGTACAGAGTCGAAATCCCAGTTCATTTTTGCTGCTATTGCCGAAACTATATCCATCAATCTTCTCGATTTCCAAATCATATGCCATGGTCTTTTAATAACAGACTCTGCTTCCCCTTCACACACTCTATACCAATAATTATCAGGTTCAACACTCCCAAACTTCCTCATTATCAACGTATCCTTCACACCAGCCATCTTCATCGGGGTAACCCTGAAATCCTCCACGAGAGAAATACTTAACCCATCTTTCTGATGCCACTTGTTCCAATCTGACCAAAACTGACCCTGATCCAAGACGGCCGCGGACTCCTTCAAATGCTCAAAATCAAAGTAAAACCTGAAATCTTTCCCTTCTTCATCTTGACCCGACTTAGTATACACAGATGACAAACAAATGTTCAAATCCATTACAAGTGTTCGATTCAAGTACTGAGCTTCCCCTAACGCACACATGAAACTCCACAAGTAATGATCCATACCCTTACATCTTTCCCCACCACCATTATACAACAAATACTTCCCTTGATCAAAAGATTTCTCTGATTCAACAACAGGTAGTGAATCATTAACACTTTCACCAACGACTTGAACACCAACGTTCTTATCATCTTCAACCATCGGCGTCTTCTCAAACCCGGCCTTCTGATGCCTCTTTCTCTTCCTAGCATTCCCACCCGAATGATAATCACCAATACTAACAACTGCAAGACTACAATTTCCCGACCTAGCAATCACAAAACTCCTATAATCCTTATACAATGCAGCCCTCTTCCCTTCTTTAGGCCTAAACCGCCACGCCATATGACAAGAACTATCATTGATCCCACGAACCGGTTTCCCAAACCTATAAAAATGTATATCCTTAAACTGCTCAATCGCAGCACTCATCATCAAATGAAAAACTTCCGGATCCGTACAATCAATCGCCTTATCGATCTCACCACTACAATCACGCGCCTCCTTTTCCTCTCCCTCTCCTTCCCCGTCCTTCGCAACCGCACTAACCACATCCCGCGCATCTATACTACTCCCAAACGCAGTCTCATTAACCTTCATAAAATCCTCACCGGTTTTCACAACCGTACTATCGGCTACAAACGTAGCATTCGAAGTCGAAGTCAAAAAATTCGTTATCTTATCCGAAGGATGAAACAACGGATCCTCCGGTTCATACGTCGCAGCTATTATCGTAAAAACCAACACTCCAATCACGAAAAACGTAAAAAACAAGTTTCTAATAATAGCTAACGCATCTTGACCTAAACTTTCGGGTCGGAAACCACCGGTTCGTGACGGTAATCCACGGCCGAGCATCATTCACTATAACCTATATAAACAAAAATCTGTATCTATAACAATATCTAGGGATTCCACAGATCTGAAATAATGTAAACTTATAACAACCTATATAAACAACAATCTGTATCTATAGATTCACAATAGCTAGGGCTTATATAGATCAGAGATATATATGTGTAAATATATAAACTTAATTTAAGTAATATATATTTGTATATATGATATATATTGACTTACCGTAATATAATAATACAATTGAAGTGTGAAGATGTAAGGTTTTTGTATTTCAGATCTGCATTTTTATTTATTTTTTGTATGAGAATGAGATTTGATTGATAGTGAGTTGAATTTGTTTTGTTTTTGTCTGAGTGAGAGTGTAGTGTGTATATGGT
This sequence comes from Asclepias incarnata, assembly GCA_025447715.1. Taxonomy (NCBI): domain Eukaryota; kingdom Viridiplantae; phylum Streptophyta; class Magnoliopsida; order Gentianales; family Apocynaceae; genus Asclepias; species Asclepias incarnata. The sequence continues at coordinate 9,048 of JAOEHQ010040730.1, read as the reverse complement.
GTAGGTTAGTATTTGTGAGGGTAAATGGGCTAACGTACCTGTTAGATCCACCGACAGACGGGTCATTTTTATCTAGTTTTGTCAAGTTAAGCTAATAAAAATGCTATAAACATAATTAAGAGTCTTATAAATATGATTAACAAAATAAATTTATGGCTCCATTATTTTTTCATTCTCACAAAATTCAACTTGAAAGAACTTGAGAAAGTAAAAACTTGAGAGGATCTCAACCCGGTCACAACACATGTTAATCAACCCGGTCACAACACATGTTAATTTGCATTCCAAAACATATAAAATCGGAACTGATATTGGTATCACTCTTTTTTATATGTTTTTATTACAAGGTATAAGTATCACAACATATTATACAAGTATTTAATGTACTGTTGTGATAAATTAATAAAAAAAATGATACGAATAACAAAAAGAATTCGTTATTTTATATCTTATTTCATAACACCATCCTCTTTCAACGCTATAAAAAATTCATCATCTATCATACAAAAAATAATCCAAGAATTCTTCATATAAAACACTCTCAACATACATACAAAAATGTCAAACTATAACGATATTAATCTCACTCGACATCAAATTTATCTAATTATACATACACTACCGCACCATCCCCACCATAATTTCCTACATTTGGAAATGCTTATCAATCATTCCCACCACCCCAATATCATTCACAACCATCGCCATCATTCACGAATTGGTACTGACTTCTACCCCGTACTTACAAGATCAATATCAAAACTATTATCAACAACAAAATGCATGGAATAATCCACAACCATTTCAACAAGTTCTTTCCCAACGAATTTCACCACAATTTTCGTCACAACGATTTTCTTCTGAACAATATCCTACACAACCACAACATTCTTAAAAAAAAAAAAAATCATGACCTTCTTCTTAAGCAATATCACAAGCTTCTCTTTCTCCACCAAAAATCAACAAATTATCGGAGAAAAAAACCTGAAAGAAACCCATCTCCACCAAGAAAGTTATTTAACCATCACCAAATGGTCTAGTAGTAAGGAGACTTCTTTCCTCACAAGAAGTTAGGGGTTCGAGTCCTACCCTAGACAAATTTGAGGTGGCCACAGGTATTTAATTTTCAGCTATGGTGGCCTGAGTGAGTTTTTCCTTCCAAATATCTGAGTGATAGGGGTTTCTTATCGAGGGGTTTAAATTGGGGGTCTATGATCTCTGGCCTCTGGGTGATAGGGGTTTCTCATCGAGGGACTTAAATTGGGGGTCTATTCTGCGAGGAGGCTCTCTAGCGCGGACCCGATTAAGACAACATATGTTAGACCTCCCGATATTCGCTAGTAATTCACACCTTTAAAAAAAAAACAAGAAAGTTATTTAGAGTTCAAAATAAACGTTTCTTTTTTTTTTGAAAGGTAACTTTATATTCACACTCGGCCCGACAAAATAGTCGGAATACCAAAATTACAACATTTACATGAAATTAAAACACAATCAATCTTTCCAACTTATTGAACAATGCTTAACTCTATTTTTAAACCAAAGAAATCCAAGTGACTTAATATCTTGAATAATTCCATCCACCTTCACAATGGCATTGGAGAATCTAGCATCGTTCTTTGCCTTCCAAATACACCAACACTCCGTTATTATAATACCTTTGAGCGCCTTTTTTTTCATCCTGCCGATTCCCAAATGCTTGTGAACCTTTAGTAAGTCGATAACTGTGAAAGCAAAAATCGGACATGTGTTGCACCAAGAACTAATCTGTTGCCACACTAAAGCCGCAATGCCACACGCACAGAACAAGTGTTCTGATGATTCCAAACCGTCATTGCACAACACACAAAAGGCATACACATAACAGTTGCGTTTGTAGTCGCGATACGGTCCATGGCCGCCCTTCAAACGAAGATGTTACACTTTCTGGGAGTCCACTTGCACCACTTGAAGATAAACCTACTGTTGAATTCTTGATCTCTAGTCAAAAAACCTTTAACCGCCTTAACCGTCAAACACTAGTCATTAGCGCCTAACCACTCCCATTTATCTCTAGCTGTTGACAACCTGACATCTCTAAGCAACCTGATCAACCCCGCCCATTCGTCCTCTTCCACCATAGAACTAGGCTGTCTCCCCCAATGCCATCTCCCTTCGAAATTATTCGTCAAAGCATTGAACCTATCACTTACCCTACATTTCTTGTCCTGTTCCAAGCGGAAAAGAACAGGGAACTGGTCCTTCAAAGGCTCCCCGCTAATCCATTTATCGAGCCACAATCTGATCTCCAACCCATTGCCCACAACGTCCCGCAACAAAGAGTTAAGCTTTAGTCCCGAGACCTTGACTTCATCAAAATAAACGTTTGGTAGAATGTTGGCTAAATGTTTCCAAGGATTATGTCGACGAAAACAACCAAACACTTGATATAATTTGCACAAAATTCGAGATCAATATAATAGTAATAATCAAGAGTTGGAACTTCGAAGTTCGAACAAGGACCAAAGATCAATGTTCAGGGAAATGGAGAGATTTTTGCCTTGAAGTTTGGTGAAATATACGTAAAAATAAAAAATGAGAAACAATCGGGAGGAAGAAAATACAACATTGTAGAGCATGCATTTGTTATGTATGATGATGAAACTTGGACTTCATTCTAAATTTATTGATGTTTGGAACTTAGTGAAAGACAAACCAATATGGAAGACTCTCGACCCTCTGCGTGTTGGGATGAAGAAACCGGAAAAGAAATCCGGCCAAAGGTTCATCTTCCGAGCTACAAATGGACTTGACGAAGATGAATAGGATGGTAATGAAGACCCTTTCTTCGTTGAAGATGCGATTAAAAATGGGTTTTGGTTAAGTATCTTTTTTGCAATGGTTCAAGTCTTTGAATTTTTTTTCCTTTTCTAAATGTTAAATTTTTTTGATAGATGTTCTAAATATGAGGTTTTGCCCATTCACCTCTTTTTCTACACTTGATATTATTAGACTTTATTTATACCAATACAAATATTAACATTAACATTAACATATTCCCATTAAACCTGATGAGTCAAAATGGTTGGGATGTTTGCATCTAACATATTCCCATTACAATATTTCAATTAATTTCACTTTACAATCCTTATAAGGTTAGTTAAAATCACCTCACTGTTAGGGTCTGCAAGAAGAACCCTTGGCCATACTTCTTTGAACCATATCCTGCAACATTTTCTTTGCGATTTTCACTGTTTTTCCTGATACATCAATTTGTGCTGCAATATCGCAAACAATCTCTTCCAAAACACATGGGCTCTGTCTCTTTTCTGAAGGGGAATTCCTAAGTAAGTCTAGCAACAACTTGGCCTTGTTCTGGGCTTTATAGGTCCCATACAAGGTCAACCGTAACAGACCCGGAATCGCACCCTCGTTTAGAATGAGTTCCCTATACTTACTTCTTGATCTCATGCACAGTTCAAGCAACGTACCAACTGCGTGTTCTGTGCTGACTAGAGATCCATCTTCAATTGTCTCTACTAATGTTAGTATCCCATCTTCGGCTTTTGTGATGGCGAGTATTCCTTCTTCAGATTTGGAGATAAGTTCAATTAAGGCGGTCGTTTTATCAGCAAACTTGGAGTATTTTTTGCATTCTCTAAGAAGTTTGATGAGCGGCGGGGCGGCGATGGTGTCGAGAACTATGGTTGGTTCATCTTTGGAGGTGGTGAGGTTGTGGAGGGCTGTGACTGCATCAACTCTTCCTTGAATTGGGCCACAGCTGAGAATTTGAATTAGAAGTGGGACGGCTTCTGAATTAGCTATTGCAGGTTTGTTTTTTGGTGTGGCTGATAATGTTAAAATTGCAGCGGTCGCTAATTCTCTTAAGTTGCTCGTGTCTTGGAACTTAAGAAGCTTCACGAGCGGAGGGATGGCACCACAAGTCACTATCTGTTCCTTGTTTCTGAAACAAATCAAGGGTAAACTTGTTAAAAACTTGCAATATATTCTAAGCCCAAATTACATCAAGTCAAAGCAATATTCCACTCAAGTTGAGAGATGCAAGTTTGATACTAGAGATGGCAAAATGGACGAGTTGGGTAACGGGTCAAAAGTGGTGAATATTTGGAGCGAGTCAGGATGACCCACAAACATCTTTGGTCCAAAACATCTAATCAAAATTTATTATAAATGATTAGTATGTCAAAGATGGTTACCCAAAAAGTATAGAATAATCTAATACTGGGAATAAAAATGATTAGGAGGTTTATGCATTAAGTATGCACTTTGCAGGGATTTCAAACCCCGTTCTACTTATTTGACTTGTTTTCTTTTAAGTTTTAACCTGATCTTTTTTACGCATCAAAGATAGAACGTAACCTGAATCAACCAATTCATAAGTGGGTCGAGCTTGACAGATTTACAACAAAGTAACATAAATGCAAAGCGAATTACCTTTGAATGTGCATTAAACCTGAATTCTAATTATCTAAGGTCAAAATTATCATATGACGTACTGCTTACTAAGCTATACGTAAAGACACCTAATTATCGCTAGTCTTAATCAAGTGGCAATCCTATTATTTAAGTTAAAATCATCACCGTCAAAGTGCAGATCCAAACACCCACTATGTACATTTGACTCTAATGATCCCTAAATCACCACTCTCTAGTTTCAAGTTTTCAACAACTAAGATGAATACCGAAGCAAGTATAGTAAATCTCAAATATCCGAATTTTCTTTTTAGTATCCGCCCCTTCAATCCACGCTTACCGGATAAAATAGCAAATGGTTTGTCATGTAATTTTACATTTCTAATGTGATCTCCCTGCTGCAGAAACTAATTAAGGACTCGAAGTTTCAAGTATGCCTTGCGATCAATGTTTTTAGCCTAAAGGTGTCTGAGCAGTATTGACTTATATGTACTATGCGATAGGAAATCTTTCAAGAATTACTATGATATCTAAGGCTGCACCTAAGGTGATCGGACCAAGAACCAATGTATCATTTTCGTGTATAATTAAGCAAGAACAGTCATCTAACCACAATAAGTAAACGACATCCAAACTCTACTCTCTTCCCTCATATGACACTTTCCAAACAAGAGACCACACTCGGGTTATTCTAACTTTCTAACAACACAAATTACACAATGAAATTTTCTTCTTCTTCTGAAATGCAACAAATTGAGGAACTAACTGATATATCAACAATTATAGCTTACATTGATGATTAATTTCAAAATCAACCATCACTACTTAATACATTTATAAAACATCCAATCCATTCGGTTTCTTTAAAATCTCTTTGGTAGAAATATTTATCACTACTTAATGAATTATGTATCACATTTTCGTGTAGATCTTCTAGTTTTCATGCACTAAAAAAAGGGTCAAGTGCATCAAAATTTACTCAACTTGTCACGTTTCGTTATTGTGTGTATCCAACTTCCAAACCGTCTATTGCTCATATCAAACTTCTAAACTATTGCTATTGTATGTATGTGAACTCTTATTATAATTATTATAAGCTTGGACGCTTGGTGACATGTCTCTGGTTTTTGATGACGTGGCAAGTTACTAATTATATAGCAACCACGTCTGTAAACATAAATGACTACCCCATGGGCGGAGCTTTGTTAGGGCCCCTCTGTTTTTTCGTTCAGTAGTGTAGTTTTATCCGTAATTCATCAGAAAATTTATTTTTCTTAGTGGTATTTCTAGATCCCGTGACTTTGGGCACCCCATGATTATTTTTCTTAGTATTATTTTTTGGTTCCGTGACTTTCGGTCCCCCCTGTTAAACGATTCAAGATCCGCCACTCACTACCCTAACATACAAAAACAATTTCACCTTCCATTCAAAACACACACACACCTGCCAATGAAATTTTGGTCTAATGGTCCAAGGGGGAGGTGTGAGGCTTTGCCTGGAGGTCTCGGGTTCAAATCCGGGCATTGACGTTTAATTGCTAACTTGGAGACAACTAACTACTAACAACTAACATTTGCCGTTAAAAAAAAAACACACACACACTAACCGTTCATTTCTAGAAGCGAGATTAAGAAGCGCGAGAAGCGAAGCTTCTCGGGCATCATGATATTGAGAAGAGAGCATGAGAACAAGCGGCTGAATAACTCCGGCGTCGGCGAACTTGACGCGAATCTTGCCGGAACATGAATTCCGGTTACGAATCATACTTCTCATATCTTTAACAGCTTCAATTTTGGTAATTACATCACCATTATTAATTAACTTATTTGATATTTCATCAATTAATAGTGTCTCTTCATATTCATTACTTCTCTCTGTTTCTTCTTCTTTCTCCATCATTTTATTTTTTTGCTGTTGGATTAAATTTAGCATGGAATATATATATAGATTATAGATAGAGTCAGACATATATTATGTATGTATACAAACAAACACACGCTATATATAATATAATATAATATAATAATAAAATATAAAATAATAATAATATACAAATACTATTTGCTTAATTGACCTTTTTGTGTCAAAAAGTGGGTTTTTTATTGGTCAAAAAGTAGAATTCTTTTCATAAAAATATAAACGTGTTTTTAAAGGTGAGTTGGATGTAATGTTACATGCAGCTGCTTTTTATATATTGTAATGATTTAAATTGACTTCAGTTGCTTCCTAGCTAGTTGTGTACTTGTGTATGTAATTATATACGTTGTCTTATTCTTTTTTTTTTCTTTCTTTTTTTTAAGTATCGTCTATTTTAATGAAAAGTTAAAAGAACATTTAGTTAAAATCGTCTTCATAACTACTATTGATAATAACTACTATAATGATGGAATTTAGTTACTTTTCTAATAATAATGAATTGAAAAAGCAAGACGAACTAATTTACTAATAATAATGAATTGAAAAAGCAAGACGATACACAACAACTATTTATCATATATAATAGTTGTATACTTGTATGCATCATATAATTGTACATAATGCAAAATGTTATTTGTGTTTGTTGTGTACATCTAAAAGATGTTTACCGCTCGGTTCTTAATGGAAATGATTAATAGACCTAAATGATGTGTCTAAAAATAAGTCTAAAAATATGATAAACACACATAACATGATGAAACCATTTTCAAGATGACATAGTGATTAACATCTGGAGATCTTTACAGGAGATCTTAAGCTCCAATTTCGCTAGGTGTAATCTTGAAGTTAGCCATGAAAGGGTTTGAAAACATCCACGAGATATACTGGTTAGGCCATGTTAGTCCCAAAAAAAGGCTTAAGAACTTAATAAGTTAAAATAATTACTACCAACAGTTATTCGTTAATATGTATCATCATAGATCTATTAAGTATAAACAGTCAGCTGACATCGAAGATGAATGCTGATGAAAGAGCCATCAATAGTTAAGAGGAAATAACTTTGATGTTTAAAAGATCTATTGAAGATACAATCGAAGTCATCAGCAGAAGTTTACAGATACTCGCTGATGAAAGAAGTCTCACAGGAAAGTACTTAGAAGAATTTGAAGTATCAAGATTCTTAAAGACTTTCACTGTTGCTAATGAGTTCATGCAACAAGTATCTTACTCTTATCAGATATGCCACCTGTCATGTCGAAGACATCCCTCTAACATTCATAGAAATTCATGATTTGTATTCTATAGGATTGTAAACGTGTCCAATAAGTTTGTGACAGGTGTAAAATCTCTCTTTATGCAACATTCACATATTGCCTATATAAAGGATACAAATCATGTCATTTTGGGTGTGTAGAAAATCAACATAATATTCTACAACTGAGTGTTCCTAGTATATTATCAAAAATGCTTTTATCAGCAGTTCTTAAATAAAACGTATTTTAGGTTTTTGTGAGTAAAATCTGTAATCAGCGGGGAGTAATTATGATAGAATTAGTTCTTTAATCTTTCATTATGCATTACTCTTTTTATATTTCTTTACTAATTCATTAATTAATGTTTTTAATTTACCATTAAACGATCTTGAACCAATAGCCACATATATTGGAGTAAAAAGAAAATTCACCCTCTTTGATAACCTGAACATAGATCATTCCCTTTATATAAAATGATGAATGGTAAAAATGAAAATAGAAAAAATAAAATCATAATACAATTATCACACATCCAATCCATTAAGGTTCTTAAAAATCTCTTTGGTAGAAATATTTATCACTAGTTAATGAATCATGCATCACATTTTCGTGTAGACCTTCTGGTTTTCATGCAATCAAGTATGAATTTTAAGGGTTAAATCACATATATCCGAGTAAAAAGAAAACTCATCTTTTTAGGTAACCTCAATAAAAATAACCTCATCCGTTTAAATATAACATGATGAATAGTAAAATGAAGATAGAAAAATAAAAATCATAAGACATTTATCAAACATCTAATTTATTAAGTTTCTTTAAAATCTCTTTGGTAGAAATATTTTAATGCATTATGCATATCACATTTTGGTGTAGATCTTCTAGTTTTCATGCAATAATCAATGGGTTTTAAGTAATGTCATATTTAATACTTATTCATCCATTTTTGGATCATGTCAATCTTATTATCAATTAGTTCCATTAACTTGACTTTCAAAAGAGCCCATCTCTTTCAACCGGTCCGGGTATGACGTTTTCTTATTTAACTAATGACTCATGATTTTAAACGTAATATAATAATTAGAATTAAAATTAGAATTAGGATGTTTCAAGTTGTAAAGTCATATAAATATACATATTTTTGTCCCACTTCACATCTCCATCGCCAATGGGTCCCCATCAATATATTATATATGTGGAATTAAAATATGATCGAATGATCATCAATCATTGACCATGTTAGTCTTAAACCGAACTTCCAATCTTGCTTTTTCTACACCGTGTTTTGTACCTTGGTTCGTGATATGATTAAGATACATGAATAAAAATAAAAATATAAAATAGATAAAGATTGTAGATAATGATGCATATATATATATAGGGATTGGTACAAATAAAACAACTATTAACGTAAAACAAATAAAACAATCATTCATTCTTAATTGAAAATCATTGTGCATCATGTTT
>JAOEHQ010040719.1:0-12317 GCA_025447715.1 Asclepias incarnata | reverse complement strand
GTAATACTACAATAATACTAACTTAAACACAATATAAATTCATTAATATTAAGTTCTAGCATCAAGTATCTAAATAATATTCATTTATTGCGCTCGTATCTATATCTATCAATCAAACACCCCATAATATTCATTTATTGCGCTCATGTCCATAACGCTCTACATTGCAAAACCAAAGCATCCAAGATGTACTAATATTCATTTATTCAGCCTTTCAAAAAAATAAAAAAAATTTGGATATGGTTGTCATGTCCATAATGCTCTTCATTGCAAATTTAAGCATCCAAGATGTACTCATTTTCATTGTATTCATTTATTATGTTCTATTTATGTTACTATTTATGTAAGATGGTTTTTAAAAAGTAAAACGTTTATAGAACATTGCTAATTACGTGAATATATAGAAGTTGGTTTCTAAAAAGTAAAACTTTTATAGGGCATTAATAATTACGTGAATTCGACCAAAGTTGGTTTCTATTTTCTGCAGTCATCCAAAAATTTTTTTTGGCAAAAGGTATCTGCGTGTTTGGTAAGGAGAAATTGAGAGAAATGAAATGAAATAAAGAGAAACAGAATTGGTGGAGAAATCTAATAGATTACATTGTTTGGTAACGATGGAGAAATTGACTTGAAAAATGCTAAAGAACATAATATTTTGTAACCAAAAACCTTAAAAATTCAACCAACTTTGCATAAATCCATTTGAGAGATAAACAACTCTAAAAAATAAAAATAAAAACTCTTTAATTGTCATTTTCTTGCATTTCTCCTCATTTTGGATGAAAATCAAATAAGAACAAAATCATTTCCTGAGAAATGACCATTTCTCTGTCCATAATCATTTCTCCTACCAAACACTGGAAATGAAATCATTTCCATTTCTTTCATTTCAATTCTCTATGCCAAAATGAGAAAGAATTAAATACAGTAAGATTTAAATTATAGGGATATAGTGGTCATTTAAAATCTTAAAAATTTAGGCAAATAGTAAAAGAACCTAAATGCTTTATAATGTCCTGTCATAGTACTCTTACCATAGAAATAATGGTCTTGTTAAAGAAAGCCTATAAACTAGTTGTATTATTATCATGAAATTCAAAGGGTGGACTTTTAATATAGAAATGTACAATCGTTTTGTGCACGTTAAACAAAGCCCTAAAAGCTTTGATTAGCATTTCCCAAAAAATAAACAATATTCACAATTTCTTGATTTTTTATGATATTGATATTGGATGGTTTTTGGTGGAGGTTAGCAAAGATGCTGCAAGAGAGTCGGAGATATCGTGATAAACATTTAAATGATTAACATATGTTGACTTCAGTAAAATAAATTAAGTTTTTAAGAGAAATTTAGATAAATAACTAATAATATTTTATATGTATTTTATTATTTTAAATTATATAATCTTTTAATTTTTTTTTCAAACAATATGTCACACCCCGCAAAGGCGGAATACGAGATTAGACAGTAATTGCGTACAAAACATTTCATAATAACCATTACGTACAATGTTTGCCCGTACAAGTTTAATCACAAGTACATCAGTCGTAAATCAGGAGCACAAAAACGGATACAAACCATCCATATTTGAGATCTGGATTCCATGAATATAATATCAAGATTATAGTGTTTTACCTAAAATTGAGCTAATACAAAAAGCTCTAAAATATCTTGATAATCTTGTACTTCAAAAAGCATGACAAGATGATACGGATCTTATATAACTTGAAGTTTACTGTTGATTACCTAAAAAGAATGGAAAATGAGAGGGTCAACTATCGAAATAGTTGGTGAGTTCACAGGTTTGATTGACCGTAGATTGAGTATCCTCGTAAAACGTATTAGAACGTATTTTGATAGAATTCACGACAATAGATATGAAATAAGCACATTTCCATTCCAAGGAAATAATTAAATAAATTTGATAGCCATCTACTTATATATATATATATATATATATGAGCATGCATAAATTGATTTGTGTGCTCCTATAAGGCCACTAAATAAGCTATAAGAAAGACTGCCGATTATCTAGCAAGGTATCCCTACTTATGTTGCCACCCCAGGCCGAGAGTCACTTGCAAGTGCTAAATGAAGCCCACCAAAGGCCTTGAGAAATACATTGCTTGCTGAGATATCACACACATGGTAATATCCCCAAATTGATGAGAAAGTATTAGACATTCACACTTATGGTAATGTCTTTGATATAATCGATATAAATCCCACATAAATATGACCAAATCTCAAGCACACATTATACATGTTATAAACATTACACTTGAACTCGGTTAAAAATACACATAAATGGCTATTGATAAATTTTAAACAAAACTAGGTCAATCAAATAAACCATAATAGATTAAACACCATTCGATATAACGCAATCGATTCGAGAAACCATTGAGAGTAAACCTTTGAGTATAAACATACATGTAACATTTGATATGCTTTTCAGCCCCAAAATATATAGAGAAAAGGGGCACTGGAACTCACCTTAGCAATTTGTGAAACGATTACTAGCTTAATCGATCGTTAGACGTTCGTTACACGCCGTTAGCCACACCTAATATAATCGAGAATGGTTGTGTGATCTTATATTCCACAATAAGTATCCTTTGTATAACTACTTAGCTATCATGCCCTAACTCCTAATAAACGACTCACTTCGTTAGTTTTAGGACTAAAAGTGAAATAGAAAAACTGACGACCGTTAGTTTTCTAACAATTACTCAACTCGACGCATTGAATTCAACCCGTCGCACTAAGTGAATCACATTCATATAACTCGACGCATTGAATCGGTTTGGACGCATTAGATAGCTTGTCACTATGGAACCCGTCGCATCAGGACCAACCCTGGCGCATTAAGTAGTTCGACTCTAAAGAACCCATCGAGTTGAGAGTAACTCGACGCATTGAGTTGTTTTCCAGGAAATGGTGTTGTTTAATTTCATGCAAAACACATCCAACACGTTGTACACTTGAACCCTTTTTTACTACAATAACAACATATGAGTGAAAGTTTTCGACCATAAGCTTTTGGAAACCGTTTGTTTACTCTAACCCATAACCAAACTTAAACAAATACACTTTTGAGACCAGTTTTTGGGTAACAAAATGTAAGATTTTCTACATGATCTATAAAACTCATAAATATTTAACAAGATCAAGGTGTTTTGAGAAGATGATTCACTAACAAGGAGTGTCTTAAAGCTTTGGAAACAAAGTATATGGAAGATAATGCAAAGCCTTGATTTTCTTGCAAAGATAAGTGGAAGTGAAATCCTTTAATGATCTTGATTATTATTGTTATTAAGTTTTAGTGGGTTTTCTTGATGTTTCCTTCTTAGAGCCGAAATAGAGAGAGAGAGATTTGAGAGATATTTTTGTGTTTGAGTTTACTAGCAAATGGCCATAAAATGAGAGAGTTGGAGGTTGAGTGTAGTAGTAGTAGTTGAAATGGTGATGACAAGAGGTATGGTGCATGAAACTTTTGTCCCTCTTCCCTTTGACTTCCCAAAACCGGTTTTTGAACTACAAACCAAAGACATTTTTGTTTTTCTTTGACCATTTGATAGACTTAAATTTGTGCCATGCATATAAATTAGACATGCCTAAGTATAGATATTAAATTACTTAGACATAAAAGATAATGTAGTGATAAAATGTATAGTTCCCATATACGTTTGAAACCTACGCGAAAACTTGGGCATTTATCTAGATAGCTAATAGTTATACGCGATTAGGATAAAAATAAACGCGATTAAGCGATAATCCTCAATCAAAAGAATTTCCCTTAAAGATTGATTAAATAAACGAGATTAACGATAAAGATAGGGATTAGTACTAACCCGCGTGTTAATTAATTACGAGTTGTTACACAATATTATAAGTTGTTTTCCAAATCAAGAATTAAAGGGAAAAAAAACATATATTAGATACAAATAGTTAAATGGGAAGGTTCTTGTGAGAACCTTTTTATTTATGAGAACCGTGAGAACTTTAAAATTATGTAATAGATCACATGTGAATGACTTCATTCACAAGTGAATGCATAATAAAAGTTCATATGAAAACAAAAAAATTGTTAAAAACGTGTAAAATTACGTATAACTTGATCTGTTCATAATGGGGTTTGGACATGGCCCGATGACTGGAGTTCACGGTTTAGATTTGGTGAACCTCCACTTCTTGTTAACACGCAACTGGATCAAATTTTATGGAAAGATAGAAATAGTTGTTTTGATGAGTTTTCAGTTGCACGTGCATGGGATGATTTGCGACCGAGAGCTGCCAAGGTGCCTTGGTTTTCTATGGTTTGGTTCAATCAATGTATCCCCAAGCATTCATTTTTTATTGAATTGGGTAGCGGTGATTAAAAATCTTAAAACTCAAGACATGATGCGGAGCTGGGATGTGGGTGCAGGTGCTAATAGTGATGGACTAGTATGTTTTTTGTGTGAATCCCAGCCGGACTCACACTCTCACCTATTTTTTGATTGTGCATATTCTTCACAGGTCTGGAAATTAGTTCGTGACAAAGCTCAATTTCATGTGACCTCTGCTAGTTGGGACGACATTGTTGCTGAAGTGCTACTGTTCGCTCATAAAAGTTCTATAAAGAGTGTCGTAACAAAGTTATTATTGGCTGCTTCTGTATATTTTATCTGGCAAGAAAGGAATACGAGATTGTTTGCTCAAAAGAAAAGGACATATGATCAACTTGCTACGGTTATTATCCATACGGTTAGATTGAAGCTGATTACGTTTCGTTTTAAGAGATCGAGACGTTTGGATGAATTAAGGATAGCTTGGGATCTTCCTCAATATATTAGCCATGATAGTTAATATTTTATTGTAACCATTGGCTTACGAAGTTTTCTGTTTCTCTGGACGTTGCATGTTAGTGCATGGTTTTGTAAAGTCAATCTAGTACCCTACTAGATTGTCTGTTTTATTTGTGTGATATATAAAATATAACCAGGGTATCCCTTTTACCAAAAAAAAAAAAACTTGATATGTTCATATGTGAATGAATTTTTTCACATATACCATTCACATATGATCATATCAAGTTATAATTTAAAGGTTCTCATGGTTCTTCCAATTCAAATGTTTCTCACATAAACCTTTTCCTAGTTAAATAGACCAAAAAATAAGATAATCAATATATGATGTGGGTTCCTGTGAGAAAGGGTCTTAACGTAGGAAGGTGCAAAGCACTAACATGCATCTTAACTATTACTGGCATACAGTGATGGCTGTAAATAATAGTTAGTGATGATGAAGGTGTATGTCAGTACTTCATCTTCATCTTAGTGTATGTTAGTAATAGACTAATATATACATTCATTATCATTGACATTCATCTAGAAAATCTAGATGAATGTCAGTGATAATGAACGTGTATGTTAGTACTTCATCTTCACCATCAGTCAGTCCATGGCGGAGCCATGGCAGCTAAAGGCAGCCCTAGTACCGTATCCAACCACCACCATCTTTTGGATCACTGCCCATCAAATCCAAACCATTCCCAAGTGCATTCAACCCCCGACCCCTTTATAAATTCCCTCGAGGGCTCCTCCCGATAAGGGCGAAACCCCCCTGAACAGGCTACGCTTGTTCGGCTAAGAGCTATGCCCGTACCATATCACAGTTTTCGACGGGGGTGGTGGTGTGGAAGAAGCAGAAGGTGTAAAAAATGAAAAATGAAACACATCGCATTCTTCGTACGTTAGGCCGGTTGTTATAGGTCGTTCAAGATGGCGTCGAAGGCTGTTCTTGGCTAAGACGCTATAACTAGTGGCTGTTCTTGCCCATGGCGTCGACCCCTTTGTTCTTAGCGAAGACGCACTCAACGAGAAGAAGGAGAGAGGTATATGGGGTCTGAGTTAGTTTTATTCTTCTTTTTTTTCCTTCCTGGTTATATATATATATAGTATATAGATAGATAGGGTAGGGTTATTGTGAGAACTAAAACAAGGGTGAGAACTGTGAGAACCACTAAAAAATCAGCTTACAAAAAAAATCAGCTTACACATGTAAGCTGATTTTTTAGTGGTTCTCACAGTTATCACCTTTGTTTTTGGTTCTCACTTGATCCTTTTACTAGATATATATTATATATATGTTACTAGATATATATATGATATATATGTACAGATAGGGAAGAAAGAAAGAAGAAGAAGATATAAAATGTTTTTTTTTTAAGAAAGTGGTGGGGCCAAGTTTAGATAATATTTTTTTATTTCTTCTTTAAAAAATGATATTACAACATACTCTTTTTCTATAAAAATTCTAAAACAATGTTTTAATTATATAAAAATAATATGTTTATTTAATTTTGTGTTTAAATAATAGGAAATAATGAAATATTTGAGGATGGGGTGAAGAAGAGGTCTTATTGGGAGGGGGTGTTCTTGGAGAGAGAAATGCTGATGTGGCGCTGATGTAACTGGAAGAATAGGGGGAAGAACACCCCTTAGACCATTTGTAACCGTTCACCCCTTTCACCTATACTTTTTCCTGTCACGTCAGCATCACCTTCTCATTCGCTTCACCTTTTCTTTTTCCCTTTAACCATTCACCTACCATTTAGACCCCACCTTATTTAATTTATATATATATATATATATATATATATATATATTACATTATAGATTACATTATAATTTATATATTATATGCATAAGATACAAGTTCTATAACAGCTTAGAAATATATTGAGAGAGAGAAAGGGAATCTCACGTAGTCACGTGTCTCTCTCTTTTTTCTTATCCCCTCTTTCTTCTTATCCCCTTTCTTCAAGATTTTGATTTCCATTTGTATCTCTCTCTCTCTCTCTATCTATTTCTTCTTATCCCCTCGGTGATCTGTTTCACTAAGCAATCACCCCAACCTCCTTAACAGTTCACCGACAGCTCCTTTCACCTACCTGTTTCACCGAGCGTTAAGAATGGTCTTATTAAAACCGGCCTTAAGACACTTCCTACCATAACCTCCCCATCAATATATATATAGGTTTAAATTGTAGAAATATATTAACAATTTCAAATCTTGAATTATTAAGGAACTAGAAGGTTTAATAACCCCGCGTTGCGGGGCTTCAACTATCGTGTTTGTATTTGTTATTGATGCAATCCCGTTATGCTATTTATAAATCGAAAAGTCACATGCGAAAAATATTTAAAAGTTATAATACCGTACACATATTAAAAAAATACAAATTGGATTACCACAAACATGTTCAAAGTTTGCAATATAAAATAAAAACAAAAATCAAGGAGGCATGTTAAAAGTTTTTTAAATAAAATATATGTGTACTTATGAGCAATATCATAACCATTATTAAAAGTTTGGTATATGAAATACATATAAAAGCAAAAAGCAAAAGCACAAAAAAATAAAAATAAAAAAATAAAATAGGCCCAAATAAAAACTTGGCTCAAAACAAAAGTTGACCCATATTGAAAATAGTAATGGGCCAAAAAAGACCCATCACTATTTACTTCTATCACAATTATTAGAGTATATATATAATGAGCCTAAATGCTTTATAATAATGTACTATGTATTATTACTAGATTAGAAACCCGTGTGGTAACACGGCTTCATTATATACCTTTTAAAAAACCTAAAATTTTCATCAACAAATTATATGGTATCAAGATAAAAAAAAAAACTTATAATACTTTTCTGATTTTTTTTTTTATATGATTTATCGACTATTATTTTAGGGGTCTAATTTTTTATTTTTGTCTTGTGCCCTGATTTTTTTTTTATTTGTTTTCGTAGACGACCTGGCTTAAAAGACTGAATAAAGATATCTGACATCCATTGTCATGTAATTATAGTCCATTATCTCTAAAAACATCATCCAAATCCAAAATTTGCCAAGACTGAATAAAGAAGCACACCTTATATACATCACCCAAATCCAATTTTTGCCAAGACTAAATAATGGATCACACCTTATGTATAACCATACAGTAACAAATAGCAATTTTTTTATGCACAGGTGATATTAACTGTATGTATTGATTGTTCCAAGGTACTTTGCCATTCTGGCTAGCAAGAGAGCCTCTTCAATCGAACACTTTCCTAAATACAAAATAAGAAAATCTCAAAATGTTAAAAGTCGTCTTTATATCACACTATGACACGCTGACTTTTGATGTGACACTTGTACCATCTTAGACTAACAACATAAAGGGAAGAAGTCATAAACGTAACACCAGCATGTTTCAATTTGTGTAGCTATCATAACAAAATGAGCATTGCATTCAAATGTTTCTTGAAAATGTACTGTATCAATGCTAAATGTAAACTTAAAACTGGCTTGTTTAACCTCAAAAATCAAACATTCTCTTATGTTACTTTATATTAACATGAATAATATCCATACCTTCCTCTACTACATAGTTTGATCGAAACACCTAGTTACAGCAATGTCCAAATTATTTATATTAACACTAATAATATCCATACCTTCGACTATGTTGATTTGCACTTGAGATAAAAGAAGAAAATAAACTTATTAAATCAACATGATCCCAACAGCAATCACTCTTCCTTGGTGGCACTAAAAAGTTAAGGTTCGAGTTGCTTACTTTGCGGAATATGAGAATATCAGTATATCATCAAACTAAAACATGTTAAAATATTTTAGTTAAAACTTCAGTAAATCCATTTTCATTTACCTCTTAAAACTTACGGCCTACATAGTTATAAGTTTGGGTACCACCAGAAGGTGTGGTCCTTAATGAGAACTTTGTGAACTGCTTTTCCAAAAAGCACTACCTGAGAAATTTTGAATGAACAGTCAAAGACTAATAAAGCATGTTGGATCTTAAGTTTGAACAAAATAATATGGAAACGAAACTGTAGCAATATACGTACATCGGTATGAGCAATGGCTGTTTTGAAAAGCTTTCCAAACCAACGTCCAAGAGAAGTAACAGAAGCTAGTAAAGACCTACAATTATAAACATCATCTAAAGTCAATACTGGTATAAATATAGTTTAATAAAAGTTTTGCAATAACCATATAGCTGAAGAAAAGTTTAATTAGGCCCGTCGTCCAACTCAACAATCACACAAGTGCCATAATGTGAACCCATCTAACAACTTGGTGTCGGTTACCAGTTTTTTCCTTTGGCCAGAACTAACAAATACATAGATTAACTTATACACTTACAACACAGTTAAAACTTAGCCTTAATGTTTTTCAAGAATCGTTACCTATCAGCACCTAAAATGAGCTTTGCACTACATTTATTAAAATCTGCAAGTCCAACAATAGGAAGATACTCCTTAACCCGAGACCTGTATCAAATAAAATAAAATTAAAATTTTAACACTAAAGATTAAAACTCATAAAAGGAAGAAAGGTATACAAACTTACAATGTAAAAACACTTACAAAAATAATGTTTGCTAGAAAATTTTTTGCTAAAGGTTTCAAACAATAATGTTGCTAAAGTTTGCTAGAAAAATTCATACAATAATTAAATTATGTCTTTGATGGACAAGTGAAAGCTAAAGAAAACCATCAACTAAGAACTTCAAAAACGGTATTTTCAAAACACAAGCACCTATAAAGATAAACTGAATACCAACCATTCCCTGTGACCTTGAAATAAAACACTGGTAAATCCCTGTTATAGCACAACTCATTATTAAATGAGAGGTGACATTTTGACCCATTTACATTAGATTACGTTGATCTTTAGCAGGGGTAAGCTAATTCAACAACAAAAAAAGAAACGGGCCAAGCTGAATATAATGGTCTTCTAAAAAAACTGCCAACTATTATTGTAGTAATACGCGTTTTGAACATATTAAGAGATATCATAAAAATGCTAACTATTTTGACCCGAAACTATTTTGACCCAAACCCAACACAGCCATGTTCTCAAGTTACCCTACACACATATTTTGCTACGTGTAACTAACACCTTACAGAAACACAAGTTCAACCTCCACCAAAGTACATACAATGGAGAGTCGGGAGAAACGGACATTGTTTGAATTGATTTTATTGTGGTAAAATACCAGTAATATAGCATACCTGAAACTTGGATAAAGAATCTTTCAACTTAAACTAATGCTGAAGCACGGTTCTCTCCCCACGCTACAAGCTTAGCAATCATAGGGTAATAATGCATGCTTACAGTGTCCCCTTCTTTAACTCGAAAATCAACTCGAACTGACATGTAATATATTAAATGTACATTAACACCATGTTCTTAGTTTGCAAATTTATGAAGATTAACAAAGTAAATAAATTTTTCATCCAGATTGGCCATTAATTTGTCTATATTAAACATTGGCGGAACCATTAAACTACCATATTAACTTTATAGGAACTTCACAGAAATACCCATAAGTATAATTCTTTTCCTACTTTACTATCATTCACGTGTTTAATGTGTTTTAAGCAGATTAATATTGGAGAAAGATACCGTTTTCTGCGACTAGAATAGGACGGTAATATTGCAGAACACCATATTAGGAAATGAACCCACCAGATCAGGATGAGACTCAGAAGCTCCCGGTAAAGCATGGCGATTGGGCTGAGCTTCAGCGTCCAAATAAGTACCTGGTTAAAAAGAAATCAAAAACAAAGAGGAATAGTTTATGTGTATGTATATTGAAATGTATATAAATACCTGGTTTAAGCTAAAATCAATATGTTGTAACCTGCCATCACACTCTTTAGCATAGATATACCAACTGCTTGAAATGCATCCTGTCATTATAACACCAAACAGTTTAAGATTTCAATAAATTACTTCAAAATGACATCAAATCAACATCATCATTATTGATAGAATTAGTAGTACCACTATCAGCATAGCCTTTCAAAGCATCACCAGTTAGCTTACAAACTCTCCATTCTTTCATAACATCAGCCCCCATTTCCTTATAAAACTTAATAGCATTAACATTCCAATCAAGCACAATCCATTCAACTCTCCCAAACCTCATTTCTATTGCTTGTTTAGCAACAGCAGACAACAACATTTTCCCTAATCATTTCCTCCTATAACACTCCCTAAGAAACAAATCCTCAATATAAAACCCGGGTTTCACCAAAAATGTCGAATAGTTTGGAAAAAAAACAAAACAAAACCAGCAACATAAACATCACCATTTTCCTGACACACTAACGATTCAAACATAAACATAATGATAAACATCACCCTAATTTATATTCAATTCCTTTGAAGAATTCGGTTGGACAATGATAAAGTCAATCAAAAGAAGATCAACCTAAGCGTCGATGGAATCAGGAAGCAGATCAGTACAAAATACACACCCTAATCACATTCTATACTACATTCGGTTGAATACTACATTCCAAGTATAACTATCTATATTATGAATCCTAATATTTACATGACATCATAAATTTTTACACCCTTTTCATTTTATTTTTTTAATTTTTATTTTGAAAGATTCACACAACATAATTAAAAAAATAAAAATAATAATAATAAATAATAAAATTTAAATTAAATTAAATTAAATTACCAGAGGATACGTATAACCAATAGCATTAGGCTTTAAATTGGAAGTACCACCACCACTATATCCGTTATCATTATTCGTATTATTATCCTTCCCTACATAAAATCATTAATTAAAATTTTGAAAAGTATCACAAAACTGATAAAATTAAATATATAAAATGAATCTATATATATAATGATATTAAAAAAAATTACCTTTTGAAGAAGAGGAAGAAGAAGGAGACCAATCTGATAATAAACCATCTTCAATGAATACAGATGATGATGATTGTTATCGATTCTTTGATTTGTTTTTTATTTTTTGTTTATTATTATTACCACCTCCGGCCATTGTTAAATATATTAAGCATAAAGGATATAAGATGAACGGAATTAGAGAAGTGAAAGAGAAAAAGAGAAAGAGAAAGAGAATAAAGTGAAAGAGAGAGAAAGAGAAGTTTTTATATGAAACAGAAGCTGCTTTCCTTTAAATTTTAAAACACCCGCCCATTCATACCTTTGTTTCTTCAAGTATATATATTTATATTTATTTATATATTAACATATATATAAATATCACTGATGATGTAATGCTTAGATAAGAAAAGCTTGTTGGCTATCCTCACTGCGTGACACGTTAGCGTTTTTGACATCATCTAAAGATCTCCTCTAGTATAGAAGAGATTTTTGACATCATCTAAAGATCTCCTCTAGTATAGAAGAGATGTATTAAACATGGACCAATGATACCTAATAATTATGGGTCTTTTACACACCCACACACCCTTTTCGTATTGTGCA